>PVHP010003540.1:0-77786 GCA_004024765.1 Zapus hudsonius
GCACCAGGGCCACCACCTTGAGGGTCTGCCTTATGTGGGTACTGGGGAATTGAACCCGGGGCCTTAGGCACTGGAGGCAAGTGCCTTAACCGCTGAGCCATCTCTCCAGCCCGGCATTCATTTCTTATAGTATAATGAAGGCTGTGCATAGCCGAAACTTTATCATCCTTCCTTTGGGATCGAAGGGGGCAGAGGAGAGCTGTCACCATCAATGTCCTTGGAGAGAGAGCTGGTCATGCTTCTTGG
This sequence comes from Zapus hudsonius, assembly GCA_004024765.1. Lineage (NCBI taxonomy): Eukaryota > Metazoa > Chordata > Mammalia > Rodentia > Dipodidae > Zapus > Zapus hudsonius. The sequence continues at coordinate 247 of PVHP010003540.1, forward strand.
ATGTTGGTCTGTGACCAAGGCGGTTCCCATGAAAGGGCAGGTGGAGACCACATCTCCCAAATCTACCAGAGCCTCTATTTGGTAGGATAGCTTCCAGCCAGATGCTCAGGACTCAGGGAAAGGAAAACTTCAAGAGAAGTCACAGTGAAGAACAGCAGGTGTTGATACCAAAGAATTCGAAACAGCACGGAAGATGTCCAGAACTTCTCAAGTGACAAAATTCAGCTAAGTAGCTGGAGCATGGAATGAAGGTGTTTTGAGAACCCTATTGTGTGGACCTGAGGGTGACACAGCAGACAAATGTCATGACAGGTCTCTTGGGTGGGTGAGGGGCTATTCTCTTCTGTTCGATGCAGATCAGAGCCCCTCCCCCCCCCAGTGAGGAAAGAGGCCCTCACCTTTGAGGGTGACATGAGCTATCAGTTCCAGCGAAGGTTTAGGGGAGAAAGAACCTTTCAGGGTGTCCTTGCATGCCTTCTTTCTCTTTAGAAGGGTCCACACTGTGGAGCTCTGGTGTACACTGGTCCCAGTGCCCACAGGGTCCTGGGTTTGCAGGAACCACACCAGCTGAGCACTCTGGATTGGATCCTCCTCCGGGGACCCAGGACTTGTCATCCAGCCCAGCTCAGCAAGCATTTAATTAGCTCTTATCCCTACTGGCAGTTACCACTTCTTAGCTTCTGCGATGTGCCAGGCACTTGTGTTAAGAGCTTTCCATGTGGTAATCAACTCCAGAAAGGGAGCGTGAGGCATATTCCCATTCTCAGAGAGGAAGCAGGTGCTGAGAGGTTCTGGGTGCCGACGTCAGAGTTGATGTCAGTCCTCAGTGTTGAACCAGTAGCTTCAGTCAGTTCCACAGCCCCAGGGTTCAGCAAGGAGGACCCAAAGGGAGTAGTAGCTCCTGTCCCAGGATGGTCACCATCCAGCCAGTGAGACAGTTGCAGTCACGGTTCTAGATCATGCGACTGAGACACAGAAAAACTGCATTGTTGTGTCTGTGCACAAAAGTGCCCAGATGGACACTTAGGAGGCAGGACAGGTTCTCTGAGTTTAAAGGTCTTACTCTAGACAAAGGAAGGTTAGGCACTACCTTGACAGTAAGTGTTTAGGACTGAAATCTATGTCACATGGCTAGGAGAAAATTTAAGCCTAAATATATTTTTGTTTGTCGTGTTGTGTTTTGAGTGTGTGTGTGTGTGTGTGTGTGTGTGTGTGTGTGGCGTAGATGCATGTTCAAATGTATGAGCACACGTGGGCATGTGTTTGTGCAAAGACCAGAGGACCTCAGGTAGCATGATGCTCTGGTATCTCATCCACCTTCCATGGTGGATCTCTCATTGGTTGGAGCTCACCAATTAAGCTAGACTGGCCAGCAAGCTCCCGGCACCCACCAGTCCAGACCTCCTCAGCTCTGAGATGACTGGCACATGCGAGCACACCCAGCATACGTGGGTTCTGGGGATCAGTCCCAGGGCCCCATGCTTGCAAAGCAAGCACTTTACTGACTGAGCCATCTTCCCCAGCTCCTAAGCCTGTTATCACTAAGTGTAAGTGTGAACCCCAGCATTCCGCGGTCATCGCCATGCTGGGTTTATGTGAGGGTAACAGCACCACAGCACTTACCTCATGCTTACTCCAGACTCTGCTCACTGGGATGTCAGATCAGGTCCAGGAAGATCCCTGACTAAAACCGAGAGAGGGGAAGGGGCTATTTCCCCCAAGGATTCTAGGGTCCAGGAAAGCATTGGGGAGAGAGGGAGCTGGCAGCGTGGGGAGGCAGCCTCAGACCCCAGCCTCTGTGTCCTCCGTGTCCAGCCAGGATGCAATGACTGAGCATGAAGAACACACCCTGAATGATCGTGAGAAAGTCACCAAGCACAAGGAGGTGGAGTCAGGAGCCAAAGAAGCAAACCTGAGGCTGGGTAGAGATGCAAGGGACTACAGACAAGTTCAGCCTGCAGGCATCACCCCAACTCCAGAACTGAGTTGTACAGGATCAGCAAGCTTGGGGCCTGGGTGTGGGGTGGTCTGGGCTTGTACATCACTCAGCTTCCTGGCAACCAGCCAACGAAGGGAGGACAGTTAAAGGTTTGGTTTGGTGATTCCATTTTATATTGGGTTGTTTAACTTTTTAATGTTCGTTTCTAGGAGTTCATTGCATATCCTGGATATCTGTCCTTTGTCACAAATCTGGTTTATAAATATTTTATTCTGGTTGTGGCCCATCTATTTTCATTTTTATAACAATGTTTCCCCATGAATAGTAATTTTAATTTTTAAAATTATAATCGAATTAAATTTATTTTAAAATTTAAACTTATCTTTCTTTTTCTTTTATTATTCTTATTTTCTGGGTACTGCATAAGAAAGCTTCACCTAGTTCACAATATATCTTGCATTATTGTATTATAAAAGCTGTATGTCTGCGATTCATCTCAAGTTAATTTCTGTCACATGTGAGAGGTGCATCTTTTACCAGTGCAATACCCCACCACCCCAGCTCCATTCCTGGGAGGAAGTCTACTGGATCAGGGTGAATTGACCCTGTCTATTGTTTAATGATTTCTGCAAACCTTTTGTTCAGAGTTTTCACATCTGTGTTAGAGTTCCTATCCTCAAAACTGTGGATGTTTTGGGACAGATAACCCCCTTGGTGTGGAGGCTATCCTGGGTATTGGAGGCTGGGTACCAGCAAGCATCTTTGGCCTCTGCCCATCCAATGCCAATGGCATTTCCTTCCCACGTGACAACTGAAACTATCTCTAGACATTGTCTAATGTCCACTGAAATTCAAAAAATCTCCCCCAGCTGAGAACTATTGATCTATATTCATGAGGGGTATTGGATCTGTAATAATATCTGTCTGTCTGTCTGTCTGTCTGTCTGTCTGTCTGTCTGTCTGTCTCTCTCTCTGCTGACCTCTTTATTTCCTCCTGAATGTGAGATAGAGTTCTTGTTTCTGTGTGTACCTGCAGGCTGCCTGTTTAGTTTCCTGGCCTCTCTTTATCCACTTAAGCCATCTGGCCTGGAGTTTAGGGAGCTTGGAGAGGCAGCTTGGATAGTAAGTTGGCTCCCTGGTGGATACAGGGCTTCTAAGACTTTCCATTTCATTTTGTGGTTTTTGGTAAGTTATATATTTTTAAGCAATTAGTATATTTTTCTAAGTAGTTGAACTTATTCACAAAAATTATTCATAATAGATCATAATTATTCTTTTCACATATGTACCCTCTTATAAGGACACCACCCAAATTCCCGACAATGGCTAATTTGTGTCTTAAAATATTTTTCTTGGTCAAATTTTGTTGATTTCTTATGAAGAGCCAGCCTTTTAATTTTTCATCATTTTTACATTTTGTTCATTTCTGCTGTTGCTTTTTGCCATCCATGACCAGGCTTCTACCGCAAGTCTCTCTATTTTCACTGTTTGGAAATTAAATATCTCACAAACTATTCATAAATTCTGTTGTTAGAAAGCATTTTTGTTGTTTTTTAACACCATTTAAAATACGATTCTATACTTGTACTCGGTCAGTTAACACTAACGTGCACATACTTAGGCCCTGGAGAGATGGCTCAGTGGTCAAAGACACTTGCTTGTGAACTCTCTTGACTCAGGTTGGATTCCTCAGTACCCACATAAAGCTAGATGCACCCCAAACTGACTTCCCACCAGGAAGCAGAGTCTGGACCCATGTCTTCCTATGAGAAAGAGTGAAACAAGCCAGAACTGTGTCGATGTAAACCTCACATGAACCTGTCCTACTGGTACTTTTCAAATGAGGCATCTTGTAACTGTGGAGTGTTAGGTTTTGATGAAATACTGGGAATTGGAGCAGATCTGTGAGACTGACGGATATTTTGACCACAGCGATATCATTGGCTGTGACCCGGCAGTCACGGAGAGCAGTTCTTGTGGCTGGATCCTCACCAGGATGTGGGATTGTTGTCCCGTGCTGTGAAATGACCTTGTGATTTCATTGTGGATTTCTCTGTTTACCATCAAGGTTGTCCATCTCTTCAGTCGTTCAGGGACCATGTCTTCTTTGAAATGCCTTGTTTTGTCTTTATTACTTTTTTCCCATTGGGTTGCTGGTCGAATTTCCCAAATTAATTTACAGGAGTTTTTAAAATTAATTTTGATGTTAAACCTTTTTTATACGAGTTGCAATATTTTTAAAATATTTTTATTACAGAGAGAGAGAATGAAAATGGGCAGGGGCTGGAGAGATGGCTCAGCGGTTAAAGCACTTGCCTCCAGTGCCTAAGGCCCTGGGTTCAATTCCCCAGTACCCACATATGCCACACCCACAAGGTGGTGGCCCTGGTGCATTCTCTCTTTCTCTCTCTTTCTCTCTCTTTCTCTCTCTCTCTCTCTCTCTCTCTCTCTCTTTCTCTCTTCTTGCAATAAAATAACTAAAAAAAAAAGAAAAGAAAATGGGCACACCAGGGCTGCAGATGCATGTGCCCCAGTGTATACCTGGCTTTATGTGGGTGCTGGGGAATCAAACCTGGGTCTACAGGCTTTGCAAGCCCTTAAACACTTAGCCATCTCCCCAGTCCCAAATTGCAATATTTTGCCCTAACCTATGGCTTATTTTCTATCTTCATGGCCTCTATTAGTCCAGAAGTATTAAATTAAAAATAGTCAAACTTATCAAACTGTAACAGTGTTTGCTTCAGAAACTTTCTAGACATTCTTTCCCACATAAGATGATGGAAGTATTAACTCTTTTATCTTTTTTTTTAAATTATCTTTCTCGTTTGTTGATTATCTGTGACTTGAATGTGGTATGATCCAACTAGGGTTTTTAGAACAGTCGCTCAATATTCTGGTAGCACTTATCTTGTCTTCACATCCACTGATGGGCTGGACCACCTCCTCCCTTTCTCACATTCCCTGAGCTCTCGGGGTCTCTTTGGGGTTTCTTACTTTTGTGCCGGTTTGGTTTTGGTCTTCCTGTAATAAATAATATACTGCTTTCCCTCACCTTTATAATGAAATTTAATATTTGGCAGAAAAAAATTCCTTTTTCATGTCTACTTTTTTCCCAATGCCAGCCTTGTTGGTGTCCTTGACTAAACAGGTGTGGCATGTTCCCTGTCCTCTACTTACACACACACACACACACACACACAGGACTACAGTCATTTGATCACAATCAACAGAAGGTCATGTTGGCAGCCTTTCCCATTGGGATGTTCTTTTGGAAGGACCTGCGATCTTCATAGCCGATGAAGTCCGTGTCTGGGCCCATGTTGCAGACGAGGGCGCAGGACATGGTTAAAGCTTGTTCAGTTCACACTGAACAGTACCCAGAGGAGCCGGCCGTGAGTGATGGTCCACATAGCATCCTTCCATTGCAACATCACTGACCTCCAAGCTGAACACCATTTCGTGACTACAGGACCTCAATTGTTACCTGTCCCAGAGGCCACCAGTTACCCTCCTGCGGTTTCACCCACCGTCTCATTCAGCCCTACTCTGCTCATTTCTGAAGCAGCAAGAGCTGCATTCCTGGCGCCCCCCCACCATGTCCTTCATGTTCACCTCTCTACCCTTTACAAAAAGATGACTTTAAGCTTCTAGAATTCCCCCAGACTGACGAATGTGCCCCATGGTTGGTTCTTTTGTCTACATATCTAAAGTGATAGATCTATTTTCTCTCCTTTCTTCCCACACCTCTGATAGCCAGCCCACCTTCAGCCAGTGGCTTCTCAGGCTGCCTCCTTGCCGAGAAGAGGAGAGCTGCAATTACCGAAGCTCAGGCTTCAGCTCTCTCTAAAGTTCAAGTTCATTAGTGAGACTTCTGTGCCTTGTCATTCTAGTTTCTGGGTCCTGATGAACGGGTACTTATTTTGCAATCAGGAGTAAAAATGTTGAATTATAATAATAACTAGCATCATTAGCTTTCTTGAGGCTGGTAGAGCGCACACAAGCTGCATGAAGACCGAGGCTTTTCTATCTGTTTTGCCCATTGCTGTGACCTCACTGTGCAGGCCAGCGCCTGGCACGTGGCAGATGCTATAGAAACACTTACTATGGGAATAAAGAAACAAACCTTCACACGCAGGCAGCGTTCTCTGGGTCTTCTCTGGTTCTCCTTAACTCTCACAGCAATCCAATAAAGTAGATAACAGGACGCCTGCTTTGCAGATAGGGAACCTGAAGCCTAGGGGTGGTGACCTTGCCTGACCTTAGAAACCTTAGGAGTGGTCAACATAGCCCCATGGTAGTAGTGTCTCTGTCACTGATAGTACACGAACGTTAGACCCTGCCTTATGAGAGCCCCAGAATCATTGCTGTCATTCCCCCCCCCAAAAAAGTATAAATGGCCCATGAACACATGAGAAAATGTCAACATATCAATAATTTAGAAAATTCACATCAACACGGTGAAAAAGTAACTATATCCACTTGAAAGCCTTAAATACCTAAAACTATGTACAATGACAAGTGTTGGAAAGGACAGAAAAAAAAAAACAAGCCCCCACCATGGCAATTCTTAAAAAATTTCAACATGCCATTGCCATACACTCCAACGATCTTTTAAAAAATATTGATAGTTTACTTTAGGGAGAGGAGAGAGGGAAAGAAAGAGAATTCGAGAAGAGACACAATGGGCATGCCAGGGCCTCCTGCTGCCAGAAACAAACTCCACATGCATGTGCCACTTTGTGCATCTGACTTTATGTGGGTGCTGGGAAATTGAACCCCAAACAGCAGGCTTTGCAAGCAAGTGCCCTTAACTGCTGAGCCATCTCTCTAGCCCCACTGGAGTTGGACAATTTCAGTGTACACAGGGACATCTCCACACAAAAACCCTCGTGCAACTGTTCTTAGTTGCATTCTGCATTATATATAGAAATGGATGCAGCCTACGTGTCCATCAGCTGGTAAACATATGCATACTATGTCGAGATCCATACAATAGAATATTATTCATCCCTGGAAAGAAACGATGTCCTGATGGGTGAACATTATAAGTGTGATATTCAGTGAAAGAAGCCCATCCAAACCCACACGTTACATGATTCTATTATATAGAAAATCCAGGATAGGTGCACGGCCAGGACTGGGGTGAGGAGGTCATGAGAGAATACTGCTAATAGGAGAGCTTCTTTCTGGAGTGGTGGGAATTTCCTGCAGCCACTCAACGAATGCTTTAAGCTTTATGCTATGTAAGTCATACCTAATAAAGCAACTATTTCAAGGTCTGGGCTATGCAGAGAGAGCTCAGCACTCGTAAATGGTGATACCCACTTGTGATCCTAGCTGGAGAGGCAGAGACAGGATGATCCTGGGATTTGCCAGCTAGCTAGTCTAACTGAATTTGTGAGTCCTAGGTTCAACAAGAGACCCCGTCTCAAAAGAATGATTGAGGCAGGATCCTTATGGGCCAGTTCTATAGCTCAGCGGGAGAGCACTTGCCTAGCATACCCTAGACCCTGAGTTCAAGTCCCAGCACCACTAAAAAACAAAAACGAAGACACTGGATGTTGACCTCCACATACATTCACTTGCGTGTGCACACGTGAGCACATACATGCTGAGACACATGAATATACATGCATACATGTCTGTTCCCGCCACAAACGCACACACCAAAATAAAGCAAAAACTGTCATAGTCAACCATTTGGAGAAAGAGAGAGACAGAGACAGAGACAGACAGAGATACAGACAGAGAGCAGGCAGCTTGGCCCATCAGGGAGGGGTGTGTTTGGTGACAGACTAGACTCACAATCAAAGATCCAGGTTTTTCTTTGGGTTCACTGAGTGAGCCTGGCACTGTGGCTTCCTGCCTGGGTTTCTCAGGGAAACTCTGCCCCTTTCTGGGTCTCTGTTTTTTTTTTTTCCTTGCATTGCATTAGTTGTGGGTCCACAGGCAGATCAGGAAGCTTCGGCTTCTTAGGTACCCTCACGCTCCATGCCCCAGGGTGAGGAAGACAGAGTAGAAGACAGGGAGACCTACAAACTTGGCTTTGTTCAATGACCACCCAAAGACAGGAAAACTCACAGGGTGGCTGCAACCCTGTTCTAATTGTCTGGATGGTGGACAATTCCCTTCCCTGGGGGCTGTAGGAGAGTCCTGTGGAGGTTCCTAAGCTTTCCAAGCAGGGATCCTGGCTAATGGCAGGAGTGTGGGAGTGCCTCTCCAGCCTTGGCTTTTCCTCTAATGCTGGGCTTTCCAATCTGACCCAGTGACAACAGCTCTCTCTGCAGCCCCTGGTGTGCAGTGTGCAGCTAATGACTCTGATAATGAGAGATTTACGACTTGGGGCTTTGAGGCACTGCGCCGGCCTTTCATGGAGGAGCCTGTAATCATCACTGCGGGCTCCGGCTCAGGGCACCAGGCTCGCTGCTCCAACCAAGTCAGCCAAGGAGATGAGAAACCACGCTGTCCCACAGACAAGTGTCACATGGCTACTCCCTGACATCTTAGGAAAATATTTTTTGTGTCTTGTTTTTATAATGCACCCCAAGCTGGCAGGTTCTTTGGCTCTCTCTAGAGTATGTGTTTTGCAGATGGACCAAGGCCACTGGAGACCTCTTTTGAAGAGGTTCAAAGATAGCCGCTTTCCTTCCCTGGGAGCTGGTTGTCCTCCAGCACTGAACCCGAATCTAATCATTTTCACTCATCCTGTAAAAGATCACCTTGCTGATGAGGGTGGCGATTGGGATCCTGTTGAAGACTGGACTCACTTTGGTGGGAACTGAGGTGGGGGGGGAGGATCATCTTTTTGACCATCCCTGTCCTCAGAAAGGTCCTAGTATTCTGTCAGCACTTGTCTGGCTAAGAGTCACCTCTGAAATCAAGCAGCTGCATGGCTTTCAATATGGTATCTTAATGATTCCTGTTCAGCAAGCTTGATGAACAAAACCTAGTGCAAGAAGCGTGCTGCAAATGAGGCCCTTTTCTACATCATGAAAGAGTATTCTCAGGTGGAGAGGCCACACTGCCTATGTCTCCAGTACCTCCTCACTCCACCACTGCAGGCGGGACACACCATACAGGGCACCCTGTGAAGGCCTGTGCACTCTCTGGTGTCACAGATGAGGACCCTGAGCCCAGGAGAAGGGCTGACCTGCTCTGGGTTACAGCTGAGTGGCTGAGTTGCCTGATGGAGTCGGGAACCCAGTGACTCTCTGGACTTTAGCAGATCATTCTGGAAACTCATGACCCAAAGGAATGGAGGGGAAGGTCTTATCTTCTGGGGTCTGGTGGATAGCTCCGTTGGTATGGTGCCTCTGTGGGTTGAACGTAAAATGTCCCCCATAGTCTCGTGTGTTTGTGATTAAGTCTCATACTCCATCCCCAGCTGGGGGAGCCTTACTGGATGAGTGTGTCATGGGTGTTCATGAGAGCTTTCTCTCTCTCTCTCTCTCTCTCTCTCTCTCTCTCTCTCTCTCTCTTTCTCTTTCTCCTTGCTTCAGCAATGTGACAATATGTGATGGCTTTGCCATACCTTCTCTGCCATGATAAAGCTTTCCCTGAAAACTTTACGCTAAAATAAACCCTTTCCTCCCATAAGCTGCTTCTGGTCTGGTGTTTTGTCTCAGCAATGAATAGGCAACTGCTATAGCTCCCAAGTACAAGAACCCGAGTTCAATTCCCTGTACCCATGTACATCCTGGGTGACGTGGTGCACACCGGTAAGCCCAGGGTGACAGAAGAGGAGACAGGAGGGTCATTGGGGCTAACTGGCTGGCCAGACTAAACTAATTAATGAGCTCTAGGCCAAGCCAAGATGACAATCAGCAAGTGTCCCCTGGGCCGGATACCCAAACCTCGGGTTCCACTTCCACATCCCCTGCAGACACAGTGAGCTCTCAGCTTTGGGCTCCTTGCAGGGTGGTCCTTGGAGAACTGCTTAGATGAAGCCCAGCTTCATCACTTCCTGTCTGTGGGCAATGACAAGGATGTGCCCTGAAGGCCATCGAGTACTCAGGGAGACAGCACTTGGACGGTCCCTAGCCAAGTGTTTCAGGGTCAGCATGCCATCCGGTCTAGCCACTATGACCTGATGGTGACACACCGTCAGTCAGTGACATTCACACTGTGTAACTGCACACAAAGGCTCTTCTATGGATGCCACGTCCTGGGGCACAAAATCACCCTCCCTATGAAATGGTACATTTCCCTGGAAGGTCATGAGTTTCACACTGGTCATTTCTTCCCTTGGCCTTGGCTGTTGGAACTTGCTTCTTAGCAACGATGCATCTGTGACATGACCCTTAGGTCCAGGGTCCTTAGGTCAATGATTTCCTCCGCTTGTTCCTTTGATCACAGTTTACCAGTACTTCCCTGTGTTCTTAACCACAGCCCCTGCTCTGCCCTGCATTCCCCTTCTGGGGCCTGTTCCTGTAGTCAACCCAATCTACATTTATTACGTGGCACATCTAGAAATAGCTCGTTTTCAGTTTTCATGAAATATTATAACTGTCCTGTTTATTATTGGTGATTGCTCTCAATCCCTTACTGTCTGTGATTTGTAAATTGCACTTTATTATAGGTATGTGCATATAGGAAAAAACACAGTATAATGAGTTGCAGGAATCCAGCCAGGGTCTTGGGATATATCCTATGAGAGATAAGAGGGGAATGACTGACTGTATAAGCTACCTCACATTTAGTCACATACAAACTGTAAGAAAATAGTCATAGTTCATTTGATTATAAGAAAGTCAGCCATATTGTTGGCATGATCAGCAATAAGAAGGCCTAACAGTTTATCATGGTGATGTTATCTGGGTAGAGTTATTAAGGAACTTTCTCTGCATGTGTAGTATGTGTGGTGGGGTGTGTAGATATGTGGTGCTGTGTGTTTATGAGTGTGTGTTGTATGTGTGGTGTGGTACAGTGTGTGAGTGTACAGTGTATGGTGTGTGTGTGTGTGTGTGAACTTGCACATGTGGAGGCTGGAGGAGAATGTCCAGTGTCTTACTCTATTGCTCATTCATGTATTTCCTTGAGATGGAGGCTCCCCCCTCCCTGCCGCTCTCTCTCAACTTGGAGCTATTGTTTTTGCAAACTCACTAGCCTCGGCTCCTCACAGGACTTAGGGTTACAGGCATGTATGGCTATGGCTGGCTATTTCCATGGGTGCCAGAGAATTGAGTTCATGGTGAATTGGTACCTCTCAGGCTCTCATGTTCACAGATCAAGTGCTAATACCTGATGAGCCATCTCCCAGCCCCTAACATGAAAGCACTTTATTTTTCTGGGGGGGGAAGAGAGGGTTCGAGGTAGGGTCTCCCTCTAGCCCAGGCTGACCTGGAATTCACTATGTAGTCTCAGGATGGCCTTGAACTCATGGCAATCCTCCTACCTTGGCCTCGTGAGTGCTGGGATTAAAGGTGTGCACCATTATGCTCAGCCTAAAACACTTTTATAGCAACTAAAATGCTCCTTAACAAGGAGTCTACATCATGGAAGTCGGCAAAACAGGAAAAGGTTGAGAGGAGCTGGGAAGAGAGAAGTCCTCACTCCAAGTAGTTTGTGAGAGGTTTTTCTGTTTTGTTTTGTTTTGGTCTCAGATCTGTTTTCTGCAGAAATCTTTTAAATGATTCCCATGAAACTCGTATTTGTCAGAGGAGCCTCAGTTATGAACCCCAAAATAGTCACAACAAGAAGTGGCCCTGAGGTGGCAGTATACCGCCTGGTTGCCAGGTAAACATTCCGATGACTTCATCAGCCAGGCCAGGGCAGAAGGCTGGGAGCCAGATTCATTCCGAGAGTGGTTACGGATGCAAACTGTGACCATGTTTCCTTTTGTTCAGAGACACACAACCTTGTCACTAAATGATCTTTGAAACTGAGCCAAATAATTTTGAAACATCCCTGGAATGGGATCCAAATGTCTGGGTAAGGTACGTTCTAGATTTTTCCATAGGTGTCAAATATAGATATTCTATCTGTCTGATCCACACTTAGCGAGTGCTTTCAGCTGGCTAGGCACTCACTGTTTGGGGTGTCAGGTGCCAGAAAAGATGAGATTTTTCTCCAGAAAGCTTGGTCAGTGTGGGCGGGCAGACAGGCTGATGAACAGATGATGGCGTGCGTGTAATAATGCCTGTGGGGACATTGCTGGGAGGTCACTTGTGTCCCCCAAAGATGTTCAAGGCCTAGGCCCTGAAAATGTGACCTTATTGGCACTGGGGACTTTGCAGATGTGAACAAATTAAGAGGAGATCATATGGGATTAGGATGGGCCCTAAATCTGATTCGGGGTGTATTTGTAAGGGGAGAAGAATTTGGAGGCCATGTGAAGATCTGAGTGAATGTCAGCATCTGGAAGGGGCAGGGCAGTGTCCTCCCCCGGAGCCTTCAGGGGAAGTGGGTCTCTGCTCTGTTGACACCTTGGGCTCAGACTTCCAGCTTCCAGGACTACAAGAGAATGACTCCTGTGGATGGAAGCCTACCAGAGAGTTAGGGGCAATTTGTTAGGGCAGAGAAGAGAAGGCTACAGGTGCCAACCGAGCTGAGGGGTGTAGGTAGGAGGAGTCAGAGAGCCCTTCTAAGAGGCGAGGACTTTGCACTATGTCAAGGGAGAATGCTTAGGAGTCAGCTCAATGGAAAGGCTGGAAAGAAGCCTCTGGGGAGTTGAAGCTGCCCACATCCTCGCCTGGTGCCTCTGGGAGCCCCTGCATGTGCACTCTGATATTATAGTTCCCAGGCCCCGTTCTGGGGTAGGAATGCTTTTCTTGCACAAGGAAATAAGGAGCCCCCGCTAGGTCACAGCACACTATGACAAGGGGATTTTGAGACACTTGCCAGGAGATGTGGCTGGTGGGGGTCCCCAGCCTTATTGTGACCTTGCCAATACCAAGAAGCACAGGGACACAAAACGGACATGATGGAGCAGAGCCTTTGCTTTGGGGTGGTCATTGGAGGTGAGGGGAGAGAGAGGTATAGAAGAATGCTTGTTTCTTCGATGGTTTGGGGGTTTACCACAAGGAAGTAGGTGGGGTGGGGATGGAGAGGGCGTACTAGAGAGAAATTAGCTGATCCCCTTCTAGGAAAGGCTCAGTGGGAAATGGCTTAGAGCAGAACCTAAGGGCAGTCACTGAGAGAGCCTGGGCCCTTTCGTGGCTAATCTGGTCCACATGGATTTGTCAGAAACTCCAGAGACTCTGGGTTAGTCACCAGCTTGAAATCTCCAGAGTTGATTAATTGAATCTAAATGTGAAAAGTGACTCTGAGAAACACGTGTGTGGGAGGCAGGGGGTGCTCATGTGTGCAGAGGCCAGAAGGCACCTCCTGTCAATTTTAGGAACACTAAACTGCTCTTTTTTTTTTTTTTTTTGAGACAGGGTCTCTCATTATTCATTTTTAAAAATATATATGATGTTTTTTTAATCTTTATTGTTCAAAATTGGTTACATTGTACGAGCAAATATTGTGCTGACATTCCCATTTTCTCATTATTCTTGAGCTTGCCAATTAGATAAGACTGGCTGGCCATGAGCTGAGCCCAAGACATCCTCTTATTTCTGTCTCCCCAGTGCTGAGACTCCAAGCACATCCAACCTATGTGACATTTTTTCCCTGGGTTATAAAGATCGAACTCAGGTCCTCATGCTTGCAAGACAAATGCACTACCCACTGAACTCTCCCCAGCCTCGAGAGACATCTCTTTTTTTTTCTTTTTCTTTTTTTTTTATTGTCCATAATGAGTTACATTATTTAGTGGGCAAACAGTGAGTTGTTATCCCCAATTCCCCGATGCTCCCTTCCTCCATCCCAATCCGCTGGATATCCTCCTCCATGGAAGACATCTCTTTTGAAAGCGTGAAAAGAAATATAGTTAAGGGTACAGTGAGAAGACAGAGACAGCCTTGACTCCTGTCAGATTGGAAGTGAAGGAAGTAGATACAATCCATGGCGGGGCGTCTCCGTGTACCTCTGCTGTGACACAGTGGTCGAGATATGAAAGCTGGCACCCTTGTGGGCATGCTCAGGGCCTGTGTTCACGTGGCTTTGATGGATGGGTTCATTAGACGGAACACGATGGAGCTTGTCTGCTGCTTGTAGAGACGACTCAAGCGGTGTTGGACGCCATGCGGGAACTGTATGTCATTCGTCAGCTGCGTCCTGTGCTCACCCACTGGGCTCCTTGCTCTTCCCTTCACCTTGGACCATTTCCCCTTGGTTTCTGCTTCCTCCAACCCCCTTTTCACTTTTGTCTGAACAACCACCTCATTTCTGGGGTCTTCCAACTTGATCTGGCCTCCTTGGCTGGAAGAGCTCTCTGTAGCTATTTGCAGATTTGTCTTGAAGTCACTGGGAGGGAAGGACAGCCAGCCAGCCTTCCCCTCTCTGCCTCAACCCAGGGCCTCCCTCATGATGACTCGGTTGATTGGCTGGTCATGGCCTAGACTCGAGAGGGATCTCAAAAGTGAAATGGCTTTGGGTGGATGGCTCAGGTGAGAAGCAAGCACAAAACTTCCAACACCTCAGGAGAGACAAGCTCTGGGCACACGCTAATGAGATGACACTCGGAGGGTTGAGCACTAGAGCCCTGGACACCACAGAGGAGCAGCTCAGAGCCAGCAAGGATGATGGGGGGCATTGGACTGGATGTTAATTCAGGGATTTTCCTGCTGGTCCCATGCCAATTGGCACCCTTGGCTGATCCCCATGCCCACAGGGGAAGCATGGCTTCCTGAAAGTCATGGGTGGGTTTGTGTATGTGTGTGTGGGGGGCGGGTGCACATGTGTGTGTGGAGAAAGAGAACATCCTTGGGTGTTGTTCCTGAAGAACACCAAACACTATCCACAGTTTTTGTTTTCTTTGTTTGTTTTGTTTTGTTTTTTTGAGGCAGGTCTAGTAGGTTAGGCTAGTAATCCTCAGGGATCTGTTTCCTCCTCCCCAGGGCTACGATTATAAGAATGTACTTCCCATTCCCTCGATTTTTTTTTTAACATGGGTTTTGGAGGTCAAATTCTGGCCTTCATGCTTATACAGTGAGACCTTTTGCTAAAGGTCTGAGCCACCTTCCAAGCTCCACAGGGTGGCATTTGACTCAAAGCAGCACACTTGGCTGAGCCCCACCTCAGAGTCCTCATTTCGTGGGTTTCCAGACTTTTTAGAAAGTCACTTTCCCTAGAACATGGCCATTGCGGAGACAAAATTGTGCCTCTGGCCTGAGGAGACTGGGCCTCTGGAGGGCTTATCCTCCCTGAGGTGCTCCCTGTGTTTGACTGGCATTCCTACAAGGAGCAGCCTGGCCATGGGCAGGTTTCTGGCACTGTGGACCTGCAGATAAGCTCATCTCGGTTCAGCTTTGGGCTCAGGCAGACTTCCAAGTGCCCCGTGCTTGCATCTCTCTTCTCAGGGGTTCAGGAGTCCTGCAGAACAGGTCCAGGGATGGGGAAATTCAGAAAAAATCTGTCAAGTGCACTTGGACCTGACTGTATTCTTAACTATCCTTATGACAAGCTGTCATGGAGAGGCCCATGTCTTCTGGTTTTATCACAGCTTCTCCTCAGATACGCTAGAGCAGTTTGAACTCTGAGCCCTCCCTCCGTCCACCAATTCCACTCCGTGAAGATAGTGGCTGAAAGTTGGGTTTGTATTTCTGCCTTAATGCTACCAGGACTGGGAATGTCGAGATGCAGTCTTCTCTTCCTCTGGGTGTGAACTCAGGACACTGGCGACACACAGGACTGCACCTGTCCAGCTGCTTACCGCATCGAAAGGACAGAAACAACCATGGGGAAGAAGGAATCTCCAGGACTAATAAGCCCAGTAATAATGAGCTCTGAAATCCAGAGTGAGGGAGCACAACTACTAAAAGCCTTACTTGGAACAAATTTAAAAAAACATACAAAATGTAAAAAAAAAATTGAATTATAAACTCTGATAATGTAAGTGGAACTAGGTGGAATAGTGAGGTGCACATCTAAGGATTTAATATGGGTTAGAATATACTGAATCCACTCTTGAAAAGTCTATTATGTGAGTAGAGAACATTACATTTTATATAAAGGTTTAAGTTATATATTCCATTTTATCCTTTGGCGCACTAAAAGTAGCAATATTATCTCCTTTTGTCTAGGATTACTGGATAACCATTATAGTACAAACGACCAAATTGCCCTTAAAAACCTCCAGTCTGATGTTACAGAGAGGAAATTGCACGTCACCAAGGTAACGTGTGTGTGTGACTTCTAGCGTGGTCAGCGAAATGCATGCCTCTATCAAACATGATCACCGGCCTACCTGAGACGTGTCTCCATTATGTACTGTTAGGCCAAAAATTGAGTCGGGGCTGTGGAGGGAGTTCAGTCAGTAGTGAGAAGATCTGAGATGGATTTCAGCACCATGTTAATTCCAAGTGTCCTTGTAATACCAGTGTCAGGGAGGTGGAGATGGGCAGGTCTACAGAGCTCATGGGTCAGCTCATCTCGCCTCATTGACCAGAGAGGGACCCCATCCCCCAAAGAAGTGGACAGCATCTGTAGTTGTCCTCTGCTCTCCACGTGCATGTATGTACATATGTACATGTGCATGTACACCCACTTGCACACATGCCCACGTGCATACAAGCATGCACACACATGCATGGACACCACACTCATATGAAAAACAAAAGACAACAAAACCAAAAACGTTTAAATTAATGTATCAGAAAACTCTAACCGTTGGTGACTAAGAATTATTATGTGAAGGTATGGAATATATATATATATATATATATATTTATTTATTTATTTAATTACTCTTTCCTAATCTTCATCTACAATTTGTGAGTTTACAGTACCATAGGAAAGAATGGTGGTTGGTCTTAATTTTAAACCAAAATTAATGAGGAGAGGAAGCAAGCAGAGAGGATCTTATGACACTCGGCATTTTGAAGGTCAGGAAGAGGTACTTTGAAATATAACAAGCTAGCATAAGTTGTTTTAACTGAAAAAGATATCAGTGGCTTGAAATAGGGAAGAAAAGTAGAGGTCATATTTACATAATAAAATATTGCAGAGCATAGAAAACAAAGAACTTGGCACACTGATTAATATTGCCAATGGATGTGCCGAGTGATGTCTAGTCGACTGAGTTGTTGAATTTCTTCCCTTGGCCCTGGAAGGGGTGCTTCCATTGAGCCCTCTTTGCAGAAAAGACATCTAAGCTTCAACGTATGACTTGCTACAAACCATGTAGCTCCTGTTGCCTGGCCCCAGAGTTTCTGCTTCTTCCCCAACTCTGGCAGGTGTGTCAAACCCACGGCCCATGGGCCACTGAATGCAACCCGACACAAAACTGTGAATTTATTTAAGACATTATAAGGGTTTTTTTTTCTTTTGTTAATCTTGGGTAACTGTATTAGTTTTCAAATGTGAACTCGTTCATGACATTGTTGTGTCACGATGTCAACAGGTTGGCTTGCTCAAGTTAATAGAACTTGAGTGGGGACTGTCTCACCTTTAAGACTTGTCCCAGGTTACAGTGTACAAGACACCTGCTTACATCACCAAAGGACATTGTGCTGCTTATCTTTGGACTTCAAAGAGAAAGCAAAATTCTAAGGGTTGTTCTCTCATCATGGATGCAAAGAGCACACATTTGTAAATTTTTCTCTAACAAAATGCTTGTCTCAAGTATTAACATTTAGTAAGACTCTTCAGGTCATCCAGGGACCCCAAGTCCCCATCCCAGAAAGTGGAGAAAGGACTTAGGGGTCCTGAAATCAGTCTTCCAAGAGGGACACACCATGCTCACTGGGACAAGAGGTCTCATGCCTGAAGGTTCTTGATCTGCTCACTGGGAGGAGAGCAGGAACCCAGGGTGGAGGGAAGAGAATGAGCAGCCAGTCATTGTGAGGTGAAGAGGTGCCCAGGAGGAAATGGATTGAGTCAGGGAGGGGACAGCTGATGCTGCTGAGTCCACTTTTAAATTTTTTAATGCTTTTATTTATTTATTTACTTATTTACTTGCAAGGAGAAAGAGAGAGAGAAGAGAGTGTATGAGCATGTCAGGGCTTTTTGCTGCTGCAAACAAACTTCAGATGTATGTGCTACTTAATGCGTCTGGCTTTACATGGGTACTGAGAAATCAAACCCAGGTCTTCAGGCTTTGCAAGCAGTTGCCTTTAGCTGCTGAGCTATTTCTCCGGCCTCAGACTCTACTTTTTTTTTTTTTTTTTGGTTTTTTGAGGTAGGGTCTCACTCTAGTCCAGGCTGACCTGGAATTCACTCTGTAGTCTCAGAGTGGCCTTGAACTCACGGCGATCCTCTTACCTCTGCCTCCCGAGTGCTGGGATTAAAGGCGTACGCCACCACGCCCGGCTTCAGACTCTACTTTTTAAAAGAAAGATTCCAGGGCCAGGATGTAGCATAATCACAGATGGCTTTCCTAGCATACACAAACCCCAGGTTCCACCCTCAATGTTGCAGAAAGAAAAACGGAAGCAATCCCAGCTGACTGCTTTTCACACTGAACTGGCAGGATTCCTCTCTTTTCCACTTATATCGACGTCAATCAGCATTTGGTCATTAATGGTGAGCCAGACCTTTGGAGGGGCCAAATCCCTAGAATCCTCTAGATCCCTAGAACACGTCCTCATACTTGGCTGTTTTCTGTGACCAAGTCACACCTGCTCAGCATCTGCCCTGGAAACTGCTGGACTATCTAATTTGGTCTGTAGTGTGACTTTCAAATTTCCCTCCTAACTGTAGCTTTGAAAACCTGTCTTGTGTGTTCTGAGGCCCTGTGGGCTGATGAATCACACCAGCAGACACCCCGCCCGGGGAAGCTCAGTAAATCTCCACCTATCCCCCGTGCCTGTGAAAGATTGATCACCTTCCCTCCAAAACACATTGATAGGAGAGACTGCTCCTGCCAAGTGGCTCTTTAGGAGCAGTGACATAGACAGCAGAATTTGCTCCTAAAAAACAGTTCAGGTTCTCTCACAACGAAAGAACAAGGCCATGTCAAAACTTAACAAAACACTGAAATATACATATAAAATGGTGATACGGATTTCCAGATTGCTCTCATATTTCTTACAAAACCAGAAGCTTGTAATGCATATCAACTTTTATAGCTTTCTTTTATTGCCTACCACTCTGTTGTAAGCATGTTCCCATGTCATCGAAGTGATTCATCATCTTTGTTGTTAATTTCTATGGAATATAAAAAGCAATTGTGCATACCATGCCTTAGGCACCCCCTTCCATCATTTGAAAGCATCGATTCAGGGCTAGGCAGATTGCTCAGTGGGTAGGGTTTGCCAGACAAGTGTGAGCATCCGAGTTTAGATCCCCAGACCCAAGCCACCCAGGTGCTGTACCAGGACTACAGCAAGATGGGAGGCAGAGACAGGAGAATCTACTGGAAGTTTGCAGGCCAGCCAGCCTGCTGAACACAGACGTGAACAAAGAAAGACCCTTCCTCAAACAAGTTAGAAGGTGTTGCAGTCAGCTTTCTTGTTGCTGCGCAGATAGAATCCAAGCAAAGGCGGCTTGTGGAGGAATGGGTTTATTTGGCTTATGGACTCGAGGGGAGACTCCATCCTGGCAGGGAAAACGATGGCATGAGCAGAGGGCTGGACATCACCTCTGCCACAGCACTGCAAACAGCAGCAGGAAAGTGTGCCAAACTCTGCAAGGGGAAGCTGGCTTATAACCCCATAAGCCCGCCCCTGACAACACAGCTTCATCGAGGTTGTAAAACCCAAACTGCCATCAGCTGAGGATCGATCTATCAGAACACATTAGTTTGTTTGTGGGAGACACCTGAATCAAACCATGACAGAAGGTGAGGGCTGACACCTGATGTTGTCCTTTGAACTCCATATATGTGTCTGTGGCATGTATACAGACATGCATACACACACATAGTGTTGATTATTGATGTTTTCCGGGGGATGTGGGACAGAGAGAACCAGGGCTTTTATTTACTAGGAACACAGTTTCAGTTTTACAAGATGGGAGAGTTCTAGCCATGGGTGATAATGATGACAGCCCATTAGATAGAGTGGCTTTGATATCACATAAATGTACATAGAAATGGTTAAGATGTTAAATTTTATCACATGTGTATTTTACCACAAGAAAAACATTGGAGAAAGATTGATTCTTGCCAGTTTTTGCTGCTGTCTGTGACCCAGCCTGAATTCTCTGGGCTTTAATAATGGTGCAGAAAGACAATAGCTCCACAATGGAGAATGAATGAAGAACTCACATTTTCTCACTCATCCTGAAGCTGAGTGAACACACATCTGCAAACACGCTTGCACCCAGGATACCAGGATGGTATCCTATGATGTTTTTTTGGGGGGTTGGGGGTAAGCAGGTTTCAGCAGGTGCAGAGGGGACCACGGTAGACCATTTTTGTGGGGAGATGAAGCTGAAGGCTTAGGTGGCAAAGCCACACAGAAAAAGAAAAGAACTTTCTGGTGGAGAAAAATTCAAATTTTGAAGGTGCAGGTGAAATTAAGTGCTTCTCCTTCCCAGACATAAATTGCTTCAGGAAAAACAGCATCCTCACTCGTCAGCTTAAGATGGGCCGGCCCTAAGTATCCTCTGCTCATCCCTCGCTCATCTCGTATGAATCAGTGCCCTTCCTGGTAATATGCCTTAAGGCAGAAATATCAAGTTAAAAACAGTCAACAAGAAGCATTAGACTATGAAAGTAGAATCATGTAGGAAACAATGAAAAGAAATTGATATCTTCAAGTAGCATCTATGAACAAGAAATTGTAAAAAAAAAAATGTTAGCGGATACTGGTCAGGAAATGGACAGGCCTCCACCCCAGCTCTTCATCTGACCTCTCACTGACCTTGAACATTCATCACTTTAAATGCCAGCTGGTTTTCCTTTTCCTTTCAAATCAAATCTTACATCGGTTAACTTTATTTTAGATGAAAGAAGTCTCTTTTCAAAGCCACATTTATTTAACCCGATCTAAAAAGCAGAGGGAATGTCACCCTGAAACAGCTCAACTTGGCAACACCTAGAAAAGATGTGATTTTTAAATTTGTCCAGTTGTAAAAGCTGGCTTAGGGATGTCAAATAACTCCTCTTTATCTCTGAGAGCCCAGAGGAAGGATGAGGCACATGTTGATGAACTTACAGCCTGTGAGAGGTGGAACTGTGTCTCTATCCCCAAGTGCGTGCGTGCGTGCGTGCGTGCGTGCGTGCATGCGTGTGTGTGTGTGTGTACACGTATGTGGA
Organism: Zapus hudsonius; assembly: GCA_004024765.1. Taxonomy (NCBI): domain Eukaryota; kingdom Metazoa; phylum Chordata; class Mammalia; order Rodentia; family Dipodidae; genus Zapus; species Zapus hudsonius. The sequence continues at coordinate 21,429 of PVHP010003540.1, forward strand.
GGTTGGAAGGTAACCTTGAATGTCACTCTTCAGTATCCATCCACCTTTTTTGAGATGGTCTCTCACTGGTCTGGAACTTGCCAAGTAGGCTAGATTAGCTGGGCAAAGAGCCCTAGGGACCTACCTTCCCCACCTCTCATGCACTGGGAGTACAAACCCATACTACCATGCCTAGTTTTTTTTTTAATGTTAATTTTGGAGATTGAACTCAGACTAACTATAAGGTACAGATCCAGCCTCTCCCAGCCCCATAGTGTTGATTATAAAGAATCCACTGGTTTCTGCTGAATCATGGGAAAAGTAATTCCCTGAAGTGACACAGAGACTTCCCTTCTGCCATCTCTTTGCTTTGCACACCTTCCCTATGAAGAGAGGGCAGATGGCCTTTTATGTGGAGCTGAGCTACCATCAGCAGGCACCCTGCCCTGGGCAGTGTCACCCTGACATCCTGAGTGATTCTGGGGTTTTTGAGATAAGCTCAGTACGTGCTGCTCCACATTGCTCTTTGAGTCCGGACCACTGTCATTGCCAGGAGCTGGTAATAAAATGGCAGCTTACTCTTTTCTCCGGTCCCTCTGGGTCTCTGGGTCCATCTGGAGTGACAGCCAGGGCCTGCAGCCCTCAGCCCATGTGTTCCTGAGCTCTGCCTAGAGTTCAATGTCTCAGGCTTGGTGAGGAGTCAGGCCACCAGTATCAAGGATTTTTCTGCTTCAGCTCCTGGTTCAGTGGACAGATGCTCATTTCTAATAACATGCCTTTGTTAATTTGAAAGCTCTGGTTTTCAAAGGATCCCGACACCAAAGAGTGGGCTACCCTCTTGTGTGGGAGCTTTGTAATACAAAGGCATCTGCATCCCACAGGCTCTGTTCCAGACTCCTCTTTGCACCCCAGCTGTGCAAATTTCTAAGGTCCTATAGCCAGTGGGGGCTCTGGGATCCCCTGGCTCCAGATGTGTCCCTGGTCACCTGAGTCAGCCTAGTGTCCTTTCTACAACATCCATGCAGAAGGATGACCAGAAAGTTGGTTAAAAATAGAAATTCCAGGCCTTATCCACACAATACTGACTCAACTGAAGCCTAGGGTGAGAGGTACCCCAATATGTGACCCCACCCATGAGGTTTGGCAGGCCCACCTGCTGGTCACTGGTCCAAACTTGAAGAGCGTTGCATTATGAAACAAGATCAACACTGCAATTTCCAGGAAGGCTTTTTGTTTTTCCTCCAAAGACCAGCGTCAGGGTATTTCTACTGGGTATGATTACACCCACCGTGGGGTGCACGGGAACAATTATTGTCAGAACTAAATTTAACTAGAATGGGAGGAACCGTGTGCCATCGAATGAGCACCAGGTGCACTGCCGAGTTCTTACGTGTAAGTCACAGCCATGAAAGGCTCTGTAGGTAGAGGGGAGTGCCAAAGAAGAGCAGGGTGCCTGCTGGCAGCCCAGGATGCGTGCAAAGCACTGATGCTAGCTGCCAGCCCTACAGGTTCTGCTAGATTGGTTTGGGAAGGGGGCCAGGGCGTTTTGCAAGTGGCAGGTGACAGGCATTGCGGCCTTGGAAAAGCTAGAGAGTCCTGGTGCATTGGAGACCACCCCCCCACACACACTCACACACCAGGATATGACCTTGAACCATGATGTGACCTTGAAGTAGGAGGTAGCAGTAAAGCTGAAAAAGGAGGGTGAAAGTCCCTGTTCTTGTCCTGGAGCCCGAGATTTCAATCTTTCAAACAATGCATAGGTTTTCAATGTGCTCTCCTTTTCCTTACCCACTTCCTTCGAGCTTTTGAAATCTGCAACTTGTCATGCATCTTAAAAGAAAAAAAAAACAGAGCTGGAGAGATAGCTCAGCAGTTAAAGTGCTTGCCTGCAAAGCCTAATGACCTGGGTTCGACTCCCCAGTACCCAGGTAAAGCCAGATGCACAAAGTGGTGCATGCATCTAGAGTTCATTTGCAACAGCTGGCGGCCCTGGCACACCTATTCTCTCTCCCTCCCTCTCTCCCTCTCTCTCTCTCCTTCTCTCTCTCTCATTCTTTCTTTTCTTGAAAATAGATAAAAATATCAATAAAATAAAATAAAAATGGCATATAAGCTGGTGGAGATATACCACAAATAGCAAGGCTTCCCAGACCTGCAGGAAGGATGGGAGCCTAGACAGCCTGTGGCCTTCTCCATGTCCAGCATCCAGTGCCCAGTAGGAAGGGGGCACTGAATTATTTAACAAGCGAATATTAGTCATGCCATGAAGAAAACGACTATATCATCATCCCCACTTGTCACATCTCAGGAGAAGCAAAACACCGTCAATGCACAGAGGCCCCTCCCCCCCAGAAGCTTTCTCTTGAGATGACCAGTAGGCCAGCAGCCCTGTGGCTCTGTCCATGATCTCCCCAAATCACCTGCAGCAGAATACCGGGAGGATGTGGCTGCAGGTGCCTGTCCTGTTATAGTCGTGACATCCCAGGTGACATCTGCTGCTTTAAGAGCTGGGCACCTTTGGCTTTATTTATAAGCCTTTGAGTTCTCAAAGCCAATTGGCTACTGGTGCCTCAGAGCCCATGCTCTTCCATACAAGGGGTCCATCTTGAATACCTAAAGGTGGAGCCCTGTGCACACTAAGTGCTGGGCTGTGTGCAGTCTTCCTATAACATGTCATATGTAAACAACAAAAACACATGAAGACAGCGAGATTCTCCTACCTGTTCTCAACCTTGTTAGAAGCTTTATTCAGGATCACACCACATCGTTCTGGACTTAACAATCTGCTGGTTAGGAAAAGGAGATGCCTGGGTCATTTTAAACCAGGGTGTACACAGCGGGGCCCTGAAAGAGATGCCTTCGCCCCATCCTGATAAATGAAACGTTCTGATTGTCACGGCATTGGTCTGGGCGATTGTCTAAACTTGAACTTGGTTGTTTGATTTCCATTGTCTTGCTCTCTGAGCAAGCAGCATAGAGCAGCTAAAGTAGACTGGCAAGGGAAGATGAAGAAGAGGTCGGGAGGGGTTCTCCCCATAACTCCACCCACTCAGCATCAAGGCAGTGCTGACTCCTGGCCCAACCCACCCGAGGTGCAAGCCACCTCCTCAATTCTGTCTTCCCTTTACATTGAGGCTACAAGCTTGTATTTGGGGTTCAGGGGTCTGGCTGGTGGGGACCACTATCAAAATTGACAGAGTGCCTGCTTAAATAAAACCCTCAGAACAGGAAATCAGTCCCTTCCCTCATTTGGGCCAATGTTTGCAGAATGTCATTCCCTTGTAAGCATATCTGGGTTCCCACCACCCAGAGTTCGCAGGCCTGAGTGAGAAATCCCAGTGTCGTGAGCCAGGTTCCCTGGCACTGCCACCGCCCCTGGAGTGTCACTGTCTGTTTTCAATGAGATGCTTGCATAATTCAGGTCTTTTTCCATTTGCAGGAGACTCTGGCATCACCAGACACAAGCATGATTTCGTCTCTGGTCATTTCACAGCTGATGGATGAGAAGAAATCAAAGGGATATGGAGCCATGTTGCCCCCGCCACAGGCCATCCCTCAGCCTCAGCTGTGTTCCATGAAGCCAGCTTCGGCCAATCACAGCGGAGTGAGCATCCGAAGGTCTTTTGCTTCGCCTCAGGATAGATTGGGAATTCTGAGTCCAGATAAGAGTGGGATGGGGCCTGAACCGCCAGCCACAGAGGACAGCCTAGGCAGAGGCCCCCGCAATGGATTCGCCTCCATCACCATCACAGCCCGACGTGTAGGTCCTCCAGCCAGTGCTTTGATGTGGGGCACTGTTGGGGACCCACTGTGTCTCAAGTGCAGGACCAATGGCACAATGCTCCAGGCTCCCCCAGCCCTGGCTGGTGGTGCCCATAGAAATGGCTCCATGGTAAGGCTCAAGGTTCCCCAATCTCACACAAGGCTATGTGCAGGACATGAGTACTGGGTCACCCACGTGGATGACAAAGATGACAGTTTTTCTCCAGACACCCCATCACCAAGAAAGAGCCCACTGGTGTTCAGTTCCTGTGTTCACCTGAGGGTGTCACGCCAGTGTCCCAGTGCCATTTATTACTTGGACAAGTCTCTGTCGGTCCCCCTGGAGCAACCTCAAGTTGCCAGCCCCAAAGTGCACAGATCTGTCCTGTCCCTCAACCTCCGTTGTAGTTCCCACAGGTTAACAGCAGATGGAGTCGACAGCATAGCTAACCGAGAGCCAATAAGCAGGGCCCTGAAGCAGGAGCTCCAGGAGACTGAACAGCTCCAGGGCCCACTTGGGAGCCCAAGCTTGCAGGAGAGCCCCGCATTGGGGAAGGTATATTTGGAGCCTGGCACGTGCCCTTGGATTGGCTGTCCTCCGTTGGAAAATATGGAATCTGCTGACGTGGGAAGTAACCAGGTCATGTTAAGAAAGGAGAAAGAGGACCATGTAACTCATGCCAGCAGCCATGCCAACCAACTGTCCATCCACATTCCCGGCTGGAGCTACAGGGCAGGTGAGTAGATGCCCACCTGCAGAAGGGTCATTGGTGGTAGAAATACCCTACCCTGGGGATGAGAGTGCGTGCCTTCCACAAAACCTACTCCAACAGGCATTTCATGAGTTCCTTGATCTGCTCTGCCCAAATCCCATCACAGACAGCTCATTGCCCAGGTCTGACTGGACAGGTCTGTAGATAGTCAAGTGTTTGTAGGCTGTGGACCATGTCACATTCCAAAGCAGGGAGACAATAATCAGTTGCCATTCATAACCAGGTGTTTTGCCTCACTGGAATCAAACATCTGCATCTATGGGCTTTTCACTTTTCAGTCACATAATTGTGTATGGATTAATAACATGACTATAATGAGGGAGGGAGGGAGGGGGAGGGAAAGAGGGAGGGAGAAAGAGAGAAAGAGATGATTATAGCACATTTTCTAAGCGGGGAAGTTGGGACTTTTCTTTGCCAAAAAGCAGCAAAAGCAACCCTGTGTCCTAAGTCCTGTCTTCCAGGGCAACTTGTCTGGAATTCTCTGTTGCTGTTTCCTGCCTTTCCTGGGGCCAGGCAGAACTCCCCAGGTGGGCTGTCTTGAGGCCCCTTGGCTCTCTAGGGAGGAAGCAGGTCTCTCTGGGAGAAAAGCAGCCAAATTTCTTTCTTTTCCTCTCTCTCTCTCTCTATCTATCTCTCTCTCTTTCTCTCTCTCTCTGTAAACTTTTGCTTTTCAGTTGTACTTTCTGTGAGAGAGACTGGTTTATGAATCAATGACTTTTCCACTTGGGGAAAATAATTAAAAATAATAGTAGTAAAATTGAAAATGCGGCATATGATAATAATTTTATGGTGCGATTTCTGCCCATTAAGGGTTTATTAATTAATAAAAGTGACTGTAAAACACTTAAAACTATAATGTGTGTGGAAATGTTAAATGATGTAATTAATTTTAACAAGTGTAGATATACTGGATGCTCAGAGATCTTTAAAGCAGTTTTGATACAGCTTTCAGATTGATTAAACCATTGAAATGCACGAGTCTACACACTTACTACAAGGAACAAAATGTATGCAGCCGTGTTCCAGAAACAAACCCTGCTTTAGTATTTAAGGAAACCACTCAAGCCACGTACTTTATCTTCCTTGCTGGAGAAGATTCCAGAAACTGACAAGCTACAGTGGTGTGTTCTACCCCAGTGGATACACTCATTGATCTTTACTTTGTCTCTCATGGTGGGAAATAATAATTTGGAATTATAGCAATTTTCACAAAAAGATCTTTAAAAATAGGCAGAGCCAGGTCTCCAACCTCCATCCCAGAGCAGAGGGGCAAAAGGAGAGGAGAGTCCCTCAAGTTATTTTTGGTTTGGTGGCGAAGAGGTTTTTGATCATGGACTTGGGAAGTGGCTCATCCTGGGAGGGGTTTTCCTCAGGACAATAGTTCAGGTGAATTCTGCCTTCCATGGGCTGACATCCCTCAGAGTAACCGCATACCCCAAAGAATCACATTTAGTACTTGGTCTTCCTTCGCAGGGCCTCACCCTACCATTTAAAGAAAGACCCACAGAAGCCAGCGAAGTCTCGGACACCATTTTTAGAGTTACGATCTCTTATTTTCCAGCTCAGTGAATGTGGGCACGCATCACAAATGCTCTGAGCTCGTTGCCTCCTCTGGGTAACTGGAGCGGGGCTGAACTGGTGGTGGTCTTGAGTGTCTTCAAAATTAAATTTCCTTCTGTTCTATGTGCTGGATGTGGAACCTCTGAGGGGAAGAGCCTGCCATGTGACCTTGGCCCTTCCAGCATAATTTTCTAATGCACTGGGCCCAGGAAGGACAGAAAAGATGAGCAGAGAGAACCAATTCCTGGCCTTTACTCCAAAGACAATCAGGTGCCCATGTGTGTGTTAGAAAGCTGTACTCCATTGTGCAGGGGCTAACCTAGTGTTTGGGGCACATGCCTCTGTTTTGCACACACACACACACACACACACACACACACACACATGCACACACACACACACACACACACAACACACACCTTGGACTCAAAGGCACTAATTTCCAGTGAGCTGTATTTCTTCTTGGGTGATAAGAATAGCTCCTCTCTCCATGCCATAGAATTCTTGCCTGAAATCTGTATGCAAAGCCATCCATCCACTCTTAACAGCCACAGTCTTTCCTGGCACAGTCTACACTGGGATTCCAGCATGGGCTCCCTGATCTGCAACCTGACAGAGCCTTCTAAGCCTTAATGCAACCTGGGGCGGTGCTCATTGGGACTTGAAGGACCTGGGTATTTTCCTGTCTGCAGCCAGCATCATCTCTGAGGTGAACTTGACAGTCGCCTGCGGTTACTCTTGCTATTAACTGTCTTTATATTCTGCAATGACTGAACTGATTGTGGCAACACCTCCCGGGCAGGCTGGGCTCTGGGCTGACTGAATGAAGTTCAGCAGCATGGGAGGGTCTAGGGCCGTGTCAAGGTGATTCTACTTCTTCTCATTAGGCCATTGAAGGGAAAGTTCTCCACACATAGAGAAGACAGGAAGAAGAGACACAGACACGGAGAAAGAGAGGATGGTACATCAGGGCCTCTAACCACTGCTGCAAATGAATTACTTCCAGAGTGTGGCACTTTGTGAATCTGGTTTTACATGGGTACTGGGGAATTGAAGCCAGGTTGTTAGGCATTGCAGACAAAGTGCCTTAACTGCTGAGCCATCTCTCCAGCCCCTCACATGATGTTTTTGAAGCGGCCTCCAGAATATACAGGCAGTAAGACTCCTAAGACGAGAAGAAATGGGCACTTGCAGTCACTCCATGTGATGTAGGTAGACCCTATGTCCCGGAATGTAGCTTTCCAGCAGATATATAGACACCTGTTCTCTTTGGGGACGGAAGCAGGTTAAGAATGGATTCTTTCTTTGTGCACCTCCTTTGTCTTTCCTGTCAGTGAGCATCCTGCTGGCACCATGGAGGTGGGCATTACACAAATCCCTGCACTTATAGGAAGGAAACCCTCATTACCTTATTATCATTAGCAACATCGTCTTCTGTATAGCCACAGTTAGGTGTTATGAAAATCCTAAATGCACATAATCTTCCTCATCAAGAACATTCCAGAAACAGGTAACCTGTGTTGCTGTGTGTGCATCCACCGGAGATATGTAGCTATATCTTGTATTTTCTCGTAATTGGGCATTATAGGAATTTTTACCAATCCTAATGGCTCTGACCTCACTGCGTGTGCATGCTCGACACTCTGCTAACTCACACATGTTGCTAGCTTCTGTTTCACCCGGTGTGCACGGCCTAGCTGTGACGGACTCTCCCTTCCCGAGATGGAGCAAAACCTAGGGAGAGGTGCCATTGGAAGAGACTAGGGAACACTCTGCCCTAGTTTGTCTGTGCTTCTGCTCTGAGGTGGCTCCTCTGGGTTGGTACGTCTTTGGCCCATACACACGCTCTGATGGCGTTGGTCTGAGGAGCCCTCTGGTATCACAGTGAACACAGATGTGAGTGGCTGGAAGAAGCCATGTCAGGTCGCCTGATGGGCACCGTGTCTGCTTGTGTTCTAATGCTGTTGTGAGGCATAAGGTAGTGGGCAAGCCTCATTCCCACTCTGGGCCCACACCTCAGGCCTACCTGGGAGGGAGGGAAGAAGGGAGGGAGAAAGGGAGGGAGGGAGGACCTCTTAGATTCAACTTTTCATTCCAGAAGGAGGGCCCCGAAGAACTTGGAAGACCTGATTTTACAGTTGTCATGTTTTTCTCTGATGGTTTAGAAGTAGGATTAGCAACCTTTCCTTGTACCACTTTCCCACCCTCCCTCCTCTCCCCTTCCTCCCTTCTTTTCCTCCCCTCTCCCTTCCTCTTCCCTCCTCTCTCTTCCCCTCTCTTCCTCCCCCTCACCACTTCTCTTTACTTTCCCTTCACTTCTCCTCCTTCCCTCCTTCCTTCTTTCATATCCTCCCCTTCTCTTCCGTTCCTTCTCTTTCTTCTTCCTCTTCTTCTTCCTCTTCTGCTTCCTCTTCTCTCTCCCTCTCTCCTCTCTGCTTTGGAGATGCGCAGGTCTTCGCAGGCCTCATGATTTCTGTTTCAGTGGAAGGCACTCCAAGGTATAGAGGAGACGTGTGCGCTGTTCCCCATGAAACCTGATTTACAAAAGCAAGTGGTCCAGCAGATTTGACTGTGAGCGGTGATTTCCCAAGGCCTCATCTAGAGCCCAAATGACTCCATCCTCTGAGAGAAGCATGTTGCATGTGGGGTTCAGACTCCGGGGTACAGATCAGTGGGCTGCCCGTGTCCTGCAGAGTGCCTGTGAGAATGGCCCCAGATGGAAAGGAAAGGAAGCTTGGCTGAGCAGAGGGAGAGGCACTCTGGGCTGCAGGCAAAGCAAAGACCTTGGCAATGTCTCGGGGACCTTATCTTGAATTGCCCTTCATTGTTGCTCTGAGCTGGGACCAGAGGACTGTGGGTTTGTATCCCAGGGAGGACCAGAGGCAGCTTTCTTCTGCTGGTTACTGTGGGGACTGCAAAGAGATGTCTTCCCAGAGTTCCGAGAAGTGTTCAGATCTAGGGCCATGTTTTTGAAGGTGAGCCAGCAGTGTCCGGATGGGTTGCCAGCTGCAGAGACTGGACACCTCCCACAGGTGTGTCTATCTCCAGGTGTCCCAAGACCACCCTGCCTAGGTAGCTTCCCAGAGAGAGAAGAGCTTCCATCACAGCCACACCCTGTCAAGCTGATGAGGGGGGCGCATGGCGAGGACAGGAAGATAGTCGTAGGGTAGCGTTTCCTCGCCTCTCATGAAGAATTGGGGAGAATGAGTTTTCCTTTGTTTGGTTGACCTCAAGATGAGAAAGATGTGGGTGGGGGTTTGAGTTAGCTCCCTGGGACCTGGTCTCAATCGACAGCCAGAAGAAAGCAGGCAATGGCACCCTGGAGCAGATATTCATGCACGCACTCTTCCCTGGCGTCTTCTACACAGGGACAGAACCGAGAAGTTGGGAGAGAGAGACCGTGTGTCTCACTAAGCCTGTTTGTCATCTGGGTCTTTTCATACAAAGTATGTCACCCTTTGCTCAAGGATGGTCTTTACTGTGACGTGTGTAACTTTCCAGCAAGGTCTCTGTCTTTCCATCTGCAGATTGGGAGAGGTGGATGGGCGATGTCTTCAATTTGTCTCTCCTGGTCCATTAACTCATTGGTCGGGAGATGGGAAAGCAGCTGTTGATGAGTCAGATTTTCAGAGTGATTCTCAGACTCTAGTGAAGCAATGCTTGGGTCAGAGCGGGGTGTTTCCTTATCTTCCCCCTCCTCAGCTCATTTACTCTGGGGCCTCCCCACTTTTCCTGGCCCAAATCTGCCTTGTTCTCTTGGTATTCTTTGCCTGTTCATAGTGAGTCACCTTGGCATCCAGCCCCGCTGCTGTTTTATTGGGAGTAATGAGATCTGTCACCGTGTGCCACTGGCCATTGTCACTAATGGTGGGGACACATGTCCAACTCCTGGTCTCTGTCTCCAGACCAGAGTCTTTCCTGGACAGCTTGTTTTCACTTAGTCAACTGAATCATGTTGACCCCAAGCACTGGGCTGGTCTCTGGTTCCATGGTGCTAAAACAGAGCTCAGATGTGGTCTCTATCATGCATGTTATAGCCTTTAACGTGACTCTGTGGTGGCTTTTTTTCTTCTGGATGGATTCTTCTAGAAGGCAGGACCCACATCAGAGTCAAAGGTTCCTATCTTTTCCTACCCAGCAGAGCTCCATGATGCTTAGAGCAGGTGCCCAGGACCTGTGTGCTGGCTGGAAGACAAGTTAGTCTGATGACCCAACAAAGTAACTGATGTGACATCAGGGCCATGTCATCACCCCGTGTCCCCTTCCTCACATCACCTTTTTTTGCTCCTGCACCTACCTCTGACTGGAGACCATGTAAAATTCACCAGCAAGAGGAAGGTAACTAGGAAAAGGTAAATGAAAACTATAGTCCCATCTTGGTTTGACAGTTGAGGTGTGTGTAGGAGGTGGGGTGATGGAAGGGGAGGGATGTGGACAGAAGTAAATCAGAATAATCAAATATTGTCATGGGAAAAAGTGATCATCCTTCAGAAAGTCCAACCAGCGTTAAGAAAGAGAAAAACATTTCAGCAATGCGGCAAGAATATTTTGAAAGTTTTTAATTATTGTCTATCTACTTAATTCTTGATTGGTCTTGGTAAAGGGGGTTGTTATGTTCATAATCAGAAATACACTTTTTAGATTGTTCTCTAGTCTTTAGGGTCAAGTTTACTCACTTCAGCCAGCCCTGGGAGCTCTCTGGAGGAGACAGGACTGTTTTCTTTCACTTCCTGTTTTTCTGAATAACACCCTCCATTGTATGAGTGGGCTATTCTCCTGCAGGATCCTTTAGGATAAAGTCATTGCTAGGGAGCCTTTTGCTCAGCTTTGCCAGGAATACACAAGGAGAAATAGATGCAAGGGCTGGGGAGGTGGCTAAGCCGCTCAAGGCACTTGCTTGCAAAACTTGATGGCCAAGAGTCAGTCCCCAGGACCCATGTCAACGCAGATACAAGAAGTAACGCGTGCACATCTGGTGTGCACTTGCAGTGTTAGGAGACCCTGCTGTGCCCTTATACAGGCATGCACACACGCACACAAGCACACACACACACACACACACACACACACACACACACACAAAAACATCCACACACGTAAGTAAATAATTTTTTTTGAAGAGAGAAATGAACTCAAGGCCTGAAGGTTGACCAGATAACTAATCCTATGATTTGGGGACTTGGCAGAGCAGTGGCCTAGACATGAACGAGCAATGTTGATGATGAGCGCAGCGAACAGACACACCCACCTCAGGCTTAGCACCAGGATCCATCACAGTCCGGTTCACTGCCTTTTCTTAGGTAATTCCCAGGAGCTGTGGGAACCCGTAGCTAGACTCAATATCGTCTGGATGTTCTCATTAATGTTTGGTGTGGCCAGAACTCTTTGTGGGAAATCCATTTAGACACGATCTCGGAAAGAGGATGCAGTTGGTGGGGCAATGAGTTTTGTAAAGGCAAACCTTCCGGATGCAGATGGCTCTTGGAAAATAGAAAATAAAAAACGTGAGAAATAGATGGGATATTTTATTCCTTTATCTTGGTGATTTTTTTTCATTCCCAATAATCTTAAAGCTAAGGTCTTTGGATAAATTGTGTTTTTTCCTCTGGTGTTGATAACTAACTTTGGAGAACAAGAAATGAATGTAGATGGTAAAGCTAGCTCATAAATTCACCCTAAACCATGTTCTGAAAGTACTTTGTTGTGAAGGCAGAAACCTGCACATTGCTTTCACATACACAGTTAATGCCCCTTGGATGGATCCCAGCCCATGAAGATGTCCACAGCTGAGGTACTTCAGTGACCTTCCATGGCTCAGGCGTGTCAGAGAACGTGGGAAGGAGTTTTTGCCCAGGGAGGACATCACGCACAGCTGTGACCCTGCACTGGGAAGGTGCCGAGACACTTCGGGAATAAGTCTGTCTTCATCTTTGTGTGTCTGGATTCTCAGGTGCTTAGAGACTAGAAAAGGCTCTTGAAGGTCGAGGTGCCCAGAAGGGCAGGTGCATAGAACAGGTGTTCCTTAGGTGATGAACACCCCCTTCAAAGCCAAGTCTTCCCCCTCCCAAGCACCCACGCCTGCCTGCACACACTCTGTCATGCACATGCCTTGCTAGAACGTCTCGAGTCATCCAGGAAGAACATACAAGAGGTTCCCTATGAAATCAGAAGTCGAACACAAAGGCTACACAGAGGTAGCTTTTTCATAACCATTTTCTCCGTGAGTTGAAACTCTTGTCTGCAAAGACTGCATCCTTTTGTCTGTATAGACCTGTGCTATTTGTTTGCTTGGTTTTGGTTGTCTGAGACAGGGTCTTGCTATGTAGCTCTTCCTGGCCTAGAACTCACTCTGTGCGCAGGGGTGTGGAGGTCATAGGAAGACAGCAGGGCTCCAACTATATTTCTTTTCAGCCTTATTTCCCCAAGACAGAGTCTCACTGAACCTGGCTTGTCGGCTCTCTGGAAGACTGTCTGGCTGACCAGCAAGCTTCAGCAATCCTCCTTTCTCTACCCTGCACTCAGTACAGGGGAAACAGGCATGTGTGACCAGACCTGGCTTTTTACTTGGTGCTGGGGCTCAAGCTCAGGTCCTCCTGCTGGCTCAGCTGAGCCATCTCCCAGCCTTTTCTTCTTAGAAAAGGGGTTCGTCGTGCACATATAGACTGGCCCATTGTATGCTCTACATCTCCCTTAACTAGTAAATACTTAATGGCTACAGAGGCTTCTGTTATATATGAATTTACCTACGCTGTTTAAAAATCCTTTTTGTCAAATAGATTATCTTTAAAGTTTTATGGCAGTGTGTTCATAGATGTCCTTGGAAAGAAATGTGGACATTTCATGCGGTTTTCTTCTTTGAATGGATTAGAAATTGAGGATTCTACTATGTGAACATACTATAATTTGATCATCTACTCCCCAGTTGTTTTCGTTTGTCTCCTCTCCTCCACCCCGGTTCCACCGAGTGTTCCTTCCTTTCCAAGTAGTCTGTTTTGATGGTTCATTCTTTTTTATAAACAAGATTCCTAGCAGCTATAGTCAGAAAATAAGCACAATTTAAGAACAGTCAATGTAGATTTTACAAAGGGTCCTCTAGCTCTCTTATCTAAAAGTAAATACCAAATTCTGAAGCTGAGCACAAAGCTCCGTTGGTAAAGTGCTTTTTGCACAGGCATAAATTCTCCGGTGTGGATTCCCAGCACCCACGTAAAAGCATCCTGCCTGTCATCCCAGAGCTGGGGAGGAGGAGACAGGAGAGTCCTGGGGCTCACTGAGGAGCTAGTCTAGCTGAATGAATGAATCCGGGCAAGATTCTTTCTCAAAAGTAATAATAATGAGATGGAGTCAAGGCAGATTCTTCCTCCTCTGTGAAAAGAAGTGACTGTTTTAACGTTGGGTGTGGTGGTGGTGCACACTTTCAATCCCAACACGCTCAGGAGGCGGAGCTAGGAGGATTGCTGTGAGTTCGAGGTCACTGTGAAACAAGAGTGAATTCCAGGTCAGCCTGGGCTAGAGCGAGACCCTACCTCAAAAAATCCATAAATACATAAATAAGTACATACATAAGATGGAGAGTGACTGAGGAAGACACCAGCATCAACCTCTAGGCACCACATGGATCTTCACACACATGCAACCACACACATGTAGACACACAAATGTAACCACACACATGTATACACACATGTAGACACACACACAACCACACACAAGTAGACAAACAAACACATGCAACAAAGTACCAACTTCCCAAAACTCACCCAAGCATTGTATGTTGCCATTACAAATGTTTCCATGCATTTAAAACTTTTATTTATTTGAGAATGAGAGAGAGAGAGAGAGAGAGAGAGAGAGAGAGAGAGAGAGAGAGAGAGAGAGAGAGAATGGGTGCACCAGGGCCTCCAGCCACTGTAAACACACTCCAGACACATGTGCCACCTTGTGCATCTGGCTTTATGTGGGAACTGGGGAATCGAACCCAGGCAATTGGGTTTTGCAAGCAAGTGCCTTTAACCAGTGATCTGCCTTTCCTTCCCTCCATGCATTTTAATGAGTGAACATGACATTCACAGGAGAGTCCGCATTTTCATAGAGTGAATTTCTCGTGTTTATTTCACTCACATCCATGTATTTCTGATGAACTACCTCTATTTTCTTTTTGGATGTTTCTTTAGCCTTTTGTTTTGTATTTTCACTTATGTAAGAAGAGCCTTTTTAGTCTTGTTTATGGTTGTTTTTCAAACCTCAGATCTGGATATCTTTTTAGACGAACAGTAAATCCTGGGATATCAGGAGCAGCTCCCATGGGGGCTTGGCTGAGCTTCTCCCCTCTTAATTACATCTTACTCAGCCACAGCCCACTTACCTGACAGCTTCTCCTTAGGCACAGTGGGCACTTGGCACAGTCCTGGTCGACACCCCACAGACGCTTGCTCCCCTAGCCCACTGGGTGTGCAACCCCAAGATGTCTCTAGGCATTGCCCCATGTCCTCCACAGAACAAACATCTTCCCATTTAGAGCAACAGATCTAAGCTAAGATATAGATGTCTGTCCCATAAATGCTACTAAGTAGGCTGCAGGCATTGCTGGGGTCCCCGGGGTCCCCACTAACAGACTTTCTCTGTTCTAGGATTTCTCCCAGGATGCTGCCCTGCCTTAAGCCACCATGCCTGCTTATGGTAACTTCTCACATTCGGATTCTTCTCTGTCCTTATCTGTACCCTCTGGGTTTTTCCTGGCTGGCTTAGGAAGGCCTTTTCTGTCTTGCCTTCTGCAGAGCTTTATTGAAATCTGTAACCCCCTGCGGATGCATTTACTGTGTGCTGTAAGACCAGGATTTATCTTTTCTAAGTGGTGTGCACTTATCCACCGAGACCACTGATGAGATATCTGTCATTTCAGAACTGGCTGGCAATGCCACCCACGTGCGGAGCTCTTGTTTATGCAAGGATTTCCCAGACTTACTTACACAGGTGTTTCCTTGTAGACGTTTTCATGCAACCTGAAGACTGTGTGAGTCACAGAAGCCTCTCTCCTTCCATATTGATGGGAATATTCTAAGTGTGTTCTACTGTGAACTGCCAGAACTGGGCAAATACTGTCAGCATAGGGTCAGCCAGAATCTGCCATCAGCCCAAATTTTGATCTTATATTTTAAAGGAAGCTCTCCTAATCTGGTTCTATACTCTACTGTCTAGTTTTTTTTTTTTCCAAGCAGGCTATTTTGAGTTGTTGGGTACTTGGGTTAAAGGCTACATATTTCATGTATATCCCCATGTAATCAATACCACATGGAATGTTTCTGTTATCTCAAAAACTTGAGGCTTTTTACAGCCTCATGGTCATTTGTCAGTACCCAAATACATATACACTGAAGCAAGTCAGGCAAACTTTTTATTTTATTTTATTTATTCATTTTCAAGCAGACAGACAGAGAGAGAGAGAGAGAGAGAGAGAGAGAGAGAACACCAGGGCCACACCTTGTGGGTCTGGCTTATGTGGGACCTGGGGAATTGAACCCGGGGCCTTAGGCACTGAAGGCAAGTGCCTTAACCTCTGAGCCATCTCTCCAGCCCCAGGCACACTTTTTAAAAATAATTTGTTTTCTTTTTATTTCTATTTTTTTCTACCCACTTTGAATCCATCATTGCAAATTTACAGAATTTTTTTTAAACAAAAGTTTATTATGTTCATGGCATTGAGAACATGATCGCTGCTTTTTGGTGATACAACGTGGCCTGGAACAGGAGGGATTCAAAGACATAGGACATGTCTGCTCACCATGGCAAAGAGAGAGCCATCCACTTTAAAGCCAAAGCCACCAACGCCACTCATCCAGTTGAGAGAGAAATGAAAGCTTGGATGTACAAAGAAAGGCAGGCACACTTTTTCCTTCACTCTCACGAGTACTTTAGAAAAGCCTTCATGTGTTCCTTCTCTTTAATCTCAGCCATCAGTGCTATGCAGTTTGCAGTCGAAGGGTTATGAATATGTGTATTTTGCAACATTTATCATTCCTCTCCTCACTCTATATTCTGAATGCTGTTATAAATGAACAACACTGATTTTTTTTTTAAAAAAATTAATTTCCCACCTCTTGGCTAATTTCTGTAGAATGACCTTGAATCCTTACTAACTCCTAACAAGCACAGCACTGTTTTTATAGGATGTTGTGAATCAGAACAATATTACTTATGAATAAAACTTCCCTTAGCCTTTTCCCATCTGGTGATTTTTTTTTTTAATTTTGGTCTTGCCTTATTGCGATAGGAAAGATCTCCAGTAGGATGTGAATAGACCCTTGGCTCCTCCTTTGTTAGCTGTAAAGATACTTTAAAAACATGTCAACTTACTCTCTATAGAAGATTCTATTCCCATCTCCCTTTTTTCATTGAGATAACAATTACCAGTTTATTTTAAAATTATTTATTTGCATAAGAGAGACAGACAGAGAGAGATAACGGGCACATCAGAACCTCCGGTCATTGCAAGCAAACTCCAGATGCATGTGCCACTTTGTGCATCTGGCTTTATATGGGTGCTGGGGAATCGAACCCAGGTCATTAGACTTTTGCAGCAAGTGCTTTAACCGCTTAGCCATCTCTCCAGCCCAATTTACCAGTTTTTAAGTGCAGAGCTCCGCGATATTATAAATTCACATTGTTTAGCAACTGTAACCACATTGATGTCAAGAACTCTTTGCATCCGACAAACCCTAACCCTGTCTCCTTTAAACAGTAACTCCCCATTCCCTGGTCTCTAGAATTCTACTTCCTGTGTGAATTAACTACTCTAGGGGCCTCACATAAACCGAATCAGACAATATCTGTTCTTTTGTGACTGGCTCATATAATCTTCCAATAATATCCTCAAGGTTTGTCCGTGTAACATGTGTGAGCTTCTCCTTCCCTGGTGAGGCTGAACAATCCTCACAATTACAATTACATGTATCTGCTCCGTGTTTTCCACCCGTCCACTCACTCGTGAGCACTGGATGGCTTTCACTTCTAGACTCTCTTGACTAATTCTTCAGTGGACACAAGTGTGCGAACATTTCTTTGAGTCCCTGATTTCTGTTCTTCGGGGGTATGTCGTGGTTTGATCCAGGTGTCCCCCACAAACAAATGAATGTGTTCTGATAGATCGATCCTCAGCTGATGGCAATTTGGGGATTAGAACCTCACTAGAGCTGTGTGGTTGGGGCGGGCTTATGGGGGTTATAAGCCAGCTTCCCCTTGCCAGTGTTTGGCACACCTTCCTGCCGCTGTTTGCAGTGCTTTGGCAGAGGTGATGTCCAACCCTCTGCTCATGCCATCATTTTCCCTGCCAGGATGGAGTCTCCCCTCGAGTCTGTAAGCCTAATAAACCCATTCCTCCACAAGCCGCTTTTGTTTGGGTTCTTCCTGCGCAGCAACTAGAAAGCTGACTGCAACAGGGTATATGCTAAGAAATGAAATTGCTGAGCTGTATGCTAATTCTGTTTGTGAGGTCTATTTTTGGTATGAGTGTGTATACAGCTTGTGGGTTTGCACATGTGTGTGCAGTTGTACACACCTGTTCATACGCATGCAGAAGCCAGAGGCAGATGTCAGGTGTCCCCCTGTATCACGCTTCTGCAGAGATGGAGCTCACTCTGGAGATATCCAGAGTGCTTCTCCTGTCTCGGCCCAACTCAGTGCTGGGGTTACATACCTGGCTTTTACATGGGTGCAGGGGATCGAATTCAGGAACTCAGGCTTGCAAAGCAAGGGCCCTTACCATTCCCCAGCCCCTATGTGTGAGGCTTTGAGGACTTGCCATACTGTTTCTGTGACAATGGTACCACTGGGCATTCCTAATGGGCAATGTGCCAAGATCCTTGTTTCTCTCCACCCTACAGAAGCTTGTTCTGTGTTAAATCCATCCAGGGTGTTACAGAGTGGTACCTCCCTGTCATCCGACCTGCCTTCCCCTGTGCAGGTTCTAGAGTCTGGCCATTGTTTGCGTGCCCGTTGACCATTCGTATATCTGCAGAGAAATGTCCATTCAATTTCTTTGCTCAGTTTACATGCAGCTTACTTTTATTGTTATTTCTACTGCTCATCCGATGAGGATTTTTATTTTGCCTGGGTATTGAATACTAAAATGTTCTTTTTATTCACTTATTGGGACAATACTGTTTTTTCTCCTTTCTTTTATGAACGTGGGAAAGCCCACTGATTTTCGTGATACCTTGGGTTACGCATTGGCCATGACATATGGCACTTTGCAAATAAATACACTTCTGAACTCCATTTGCTTTCTGGGTTTTTAAAAATATTTTATTTATTCATTTTCAAGCAGAGAGAGAAAGAGAGAGAGAGAGAGAGAGAGAGAGAGAGAGAGAGAGAGAGAGTGCACCAGGGCCACCACCTTGTGGGTCTGGCTTATGTGGGTCCTGGGAAATTGAACCCAGGGCCTTAGGCACGGGAAGCAAGTGCCTTAACCACTGAGCCATCTCTCCAGCCCTTTTTTTTTTTGTATTTTTTTTGTGAAATGCTTCGACCTTGATATCATGAAAAATCCCAGTTTTGTAAAATGCAAGTATTCCCTTCTTCCTCCAGCTCTGGGAGAGATTCGGGGTGGCTGGCACTATTCCTCTCTTGATGTTTGGTTGAAATCACCCTTGACATTACCTCGGCCTGAATGTCACTTTGTGAGGCAGGTTTGATTGCAAGTCGGTTTCTTCACTTGCACCACTAGACGTGGTTCCGCTTCCTAAGTTGGTTTTGGCAATTATTTTTTTTCAAGGAATCTTCCATTTAATCGGTTATTTAAGAAATTTGCATAAAGTTGTTAATAGTATTTTCTTGTTATATTGAATCTGCAATAGTATCCTTTAATTCGTTTCTCACATTGGCAATTTATATCTTTTTGTAAACGAGTCTACTTAGAAGTTTGTCCGCTTTTCTCAAGAAATCAGGTCTTTCATTCTACTGGTATTTTCTATGAGTTGTCAGTTTTCTATTAGGCTCTAATCTATAAGGCCTCTAGTCCAGAAATTCAAAATCCAAAATCTGAAAAATTTTATACATTGGTATGCTGTCGCTTTGACATCTGGCTTTATGTGGGTCCTGGGGATCAAACTCTCGTCATTAGGCCTTCCAGGCAAGTGTCTCAACTACTGAGCCGTCTCTTCGGCCCCTTGTACATTGATACATCACCACAAGAAGAAAAATCTCACACTATAAAGTTTCATTTTTATTTTGTGTAAAAATTATTAAAATACTGTATATCATTATCTTTAGACTCCAAAAATCCACAAGATGTATGTGAGACATATATGAATCTCATGTTTAGACTTGGGTCTAAATGTCTTAATTGGCAAATATTTCAAAATCTCCGCCCCTCCCCCAATTTGCCTATCTACCTGATCCCCACAGAGTCACTTTTGATGGAAGCTAGGATGGGGAAGAACTGTGGTTGTCAACCATTTCCGACTGGTGTGGGATTGAGGAAAGACAGAGACCCTAAAGCATGATCGTCCCACCAGACTCAAGAGAGACTTAGTTAAGAGTACTGTTCTGTGTCGACATCCTCAGCTCCACTGGCTTCCCTGATGCCACAGAGAAGGCCTCTATAAAGATGACTAGATCTTGTACCGTCATGCTCCCCTCAGGCCATGGTCAAGGTCTCCTTGAATTGGGAGCTGTGTTTCATCTTGAGTTATTTAAAGCAGGTTCTTCTTGGTTCCGTTTGTGCTTTACGAAGCTGATGGCTATCCCTGGCAGTCACTGTATTGATTGTTCTCGGAGGTTTATTTTCTCTCCTTCATTTCTTCTACCTCTTTTGAGGTGCCGATTCGATGTGTTTGATATGGTCTTCTCCAATGTTTCTCCTAAGTCATTGCTCCTGTTCTCCATTTGTTTACTCTCTATGATATGTTCAGTAAACGTTTTAGATTTAGATTCCACTTTAATAATTCTATTTTTAGCGCTGGAGATATGGCTCAGCAGTTAAGGCACTTGTCTCCAGTGCCTGAGGCCCCTGGTTCAATTCCCCAGTACCCACATAGGCCAAATCCATAAGGTGGTGGCCTTAGTGCTCTCTCTCTCTCTCCCTCTCTCTCTCATCATCTATCTCCTGTATCTCTCTGCTTGAAAATGAATAAATAAAATATTTTTTAAAATTTTAAAAATTCTATTTTTAGTAGGTAATAATTGTCCTCCTGAGAAACCAAGTCTTTGATGCTCTAAGGCTGTGGTGGTTACCCTGGACCACTTTAGCCAGTATGCAGTGGTCCCTAAATAATTCTCAATGTGCTTTTTACACTTATACAATTATATTTGGACTTCTTTGTCTTCAGAGAATCGAGGAGCCTAAGTTCATTCAAAGTAATGATATCTTCAGAAGAAGCACAAGCAGGAAGGAACCTAGCATGTGAAAATAACTTATTTTCTAGTTTTGTTGAATACAGAGACCAACTTAGCTACTGTGTTTGGTAATGCAGTGGAGAATAGGATAAATTTCTCTATCTCAAGTCGTACATGTGGGGAGGGAGAGAGAGGCAGAGAGGGGACTACCAGCAACCCATATGCAAAGTCAGGCGCAGTTAGGCTTCTGGAATATCCGAAGTCTATAGGAATCCTTCCAGCAGTGCCCAGTGGGTGTCCAAATGCAAAAAGTCTGGGAATCACAAACTGAACGTGGAAGTTTAATGTCTGTCACAGAGTGTGATCACAGAAAGAAGTTTAGAGCTCAGCATGGGAGGTGCCTTCTGTACCCCAACTCTGAGGACTTCAGACCCCCGCAGGGCAGATGGGAGACTACCTCTATCAGTTGGCATGAAACTTGTGTTTCAAGTGAATGCTGGCATCTGATTTGGGTTGCACTCCTCCTGTCTTCGTATTCCCTTATAAACATGCATCCTGCTATCTTAAATCAGAACCTGCGCTTGCAAATGAGCTTTCTGCTTCCCCTTGGGCTCTGATCAAGTCTGCGCAGGAGGCACCGAGTCCGGGATTAGCTGAGAAAGGATTGGAAAAGGATTTTTAACATGATGTAATTAGATGTGAATCGTTAATTACATTATGAAACAACGGCAGAGCTCACACACCCGGAGTTTCTGCAGCTGACTTGAATTAGATCCTCAACCAAAAGACAAGAGTCAGACAGTGAGCAGTGAGCGGGGCCTGGATGCAGAGAGCAGAGCCGCGCCTGTCACTCCGGCTCCCCCTGCCGGGAGGAACGTGAAACACACTCAGCCAGGTGACTCCAGACAGGTTCAAAACCTGCCCTCCAGGTGCCTGTCTGCAGGGTGAATCCGCTGGCTGCTCAAAGAATTCATTTCCTCATCATAGCTTCATTATGATATAACTCCCGTCCTGTAACTCTCTTGCGTTCTGTGACATCAGCCTGCAGTATTTCCTAGAAGGAAAGTCTGTAGAAATGGATTGAATTTTCTCTGTGTTTGCATATTGTTACACATTGTTCAGTGATAATAATAATAATAATAATAACAGTTCTCACTTCAAGGGATTAAGAGATAGTTGATTCTGTAGCCAAATATTGGTGACCACAGGCCAGGAACACAAATTTACGTTCTCTCAAATTCCGTGTTCCAAAATGTTAACAATTTCATGAAGTTCTTATAGTTACATATCAAAAGAAGGTGGTACATGAATGGCCCTTTTCAAATATATTGGTGGAAAGATGCAGTAGGCAAGTTATGACAAAATGAGGTAGTCTCTGCTGCAGGCTTCAGTTGCTATCTGATGATATTTATAGCTTTCAGGTTGGTGCGAAATAGCAATCTGTTCATACATTCCTAAAGGATTTCCCTAATAGTCAAGGATGGGTGGTAACTGGCCATTGAAGGGACTAAGACAGCCCAAGTTAATTCGCTGTGGACTTGCTCCCTTCCAACCTGTCCATAATCACGAAGCTCTCATCAATCAATCTGCCTTGGAACAAGAGTCTCTAGGAACCCTGGTTCACCTCCAGAAGAGCACCTGATGTCATAAGTGCAATGCACCTAAACTGAAGGGTCCCCCACACCAACCTTGTTCCTTAACTCTTTTTCCAACAGAGAAAATTTAGGTCATTTTTTGTTGTAGGAAATGCTCACTGCTTCTCATGTCAAGGTACCTCACTCTTCCAGGGCCTTCAAAGCTGCTCAGCTCTTGTCTCTCAGAAAACTGTCTTGTGCTGTTAGGCTGTGGTCAGGTTAGACATAGGAAAAGGATTTAAAATCCAGGAAAAAGTCATGGTGCCAATACCACCAGGTGGTGGAGGAGTGTCTTCCAGCTCTTGGCTTCTCCATTGACCCACCCGGCTTTTGTCTAACTTTATGCCATCTGGGTTTGGCACAGCAGATGCGGAGAGGGAGGGGAGGTGGGATTGGTCACATTTACCACTGACTTTATGAATGTTTCATCATGGAGGAAGGCAGGAGCTGATGCCCCTGGGGAAATGTCTGGCGTGAGGTCTGTGCGTGTGAAGATCTGCTAATCCAAGCTGAGATGCAAACAACCCCACTTCCCTCCTCCACGCCAGCCAAATGGATGTGTGGCACCTGCCAAAATGGTGGCTGGCATTATCCTTCTGAGCACAGATGGATTCAAGATAAAGAAAGGGCTGAAGGGTGAGGAAATGCCTCTCCCATTCGAGATATAGACTTATTCCCAAAGCCCCCATTCCTTCCCTGGAGGCCCCGGAAGCAGGGAGAGCCCATTCTCCTGCAGAATGCTAGGCTTCTTTGTCCTAAGGGGGATGAGATGATCTCCAGGAGTGAGACATTTATTCTTCCTCGCAAATTCCCCAGCTCACCTGTTCTGTGGGAGCAGCAGCTGTCTGCTCACCACCTGGCTCATAGTAAGATGGCTGGGTATAGGTAATACCTCTGAATTGTTCAGTTTCTGCCCAATACAGACTGTCAAAATTCCCCTAGCGATGCTTTTGGGTGGGATTCTATGTTCCTTTATCATCTAAATTATTTGATGGGCAAATGCGTTTTTGGGAATCTGCATAGCTTTTCGTGGGCTAAGAACCCTCCCTGAAGACATGAACCATCCAGTCAGTAGTGATGTGAGTGATGTAGTGAATGTTATAGAGCAGTGGGTGTCATCTAGGTCCTTCGGAGATAGCTGCTCAGTAGATACCATCACAAAGGCACACACTCCAGCCTGCAAAAGTTCAAGTGGAAGCTTTTGCAGATTCCTGCATTAGCTGATTGGGATTGAATTGCCTTCTTAAAAGTGGCTTTTTTGTATTAGGTGGCCAGGAAGGCTTCTGGGAGCATATGACATTTCAAACAAGGTGTTTATGCTTTGTGACAGTGGAAAGGATGCAAGGGACAGCTGGTAATGGCCCCTGATATGACACAGAATGGGTTCAAGGGACATGGCCAAAGCTAGCGAGGCCGGAACCAAAGGGAGGCCGCTTGAACTCACGGACCACTGCTGGAAGGGCGAGTGAGTTACCTCAGGTGGGATGGAAGGCCACCAGGAAGACATGACCCAGGGCTTCTTCTGAACCCACTGGGTTTTCTCCATCTCTCAGGTAAAGCCGGACAGCCAGTGGGGTGTGAGAGAGCCGGGTGAGGGAGCCATGTGCAGATGGCTAAGAGGGGGTGTTTCAAGTGTGTTTCAAGGTGCATTCTGATGGTGTCCATGGGCCAGGGCTAGGAGGTAAGGAAATGCCTGGATCTGGAGGCCTTGACTAAACCTCCTCTCAGCATTTTCAAACACACAAAAGGCTGGGCAGACCTCGCTGTGTTCCCCAGCCCTTGGGGACAGCGTTCACAGCCAAGCAGACACTGTATATGCCCGAAAGTTCCCAAATACTGGACCAAACTGCCATGTTTAAGGATTCTTACAAATTCCATTAATGGGCAAATAAATGATCCCAAGAAGCCCACCAGTCCCATGTGGAAAGTCAGAATGTCAATGATAATAGAAGGTTAAGAGTGTGCCAGGCTTGGAAGTCACTGAACTTGAACGAGACAAGGCTGAGCAGAAGTTCATTTTAAGTGTTGCTGTTTCATGACGTTCTGAGTTTGGCACATGGTGGTGCTGTGTTGTGATGGTTTTCACACTCTGTCACTGCTCTTTCCTTCTGCATGGCACTTGGAAGGGATGCGTGTTTCAGTGTGATTTTATTATGTTATATCCAAGGAGCATAGTCTTCTTACCCTTGCTATATGTGCTCACGAGTGAGTAAAGGGAGTCATTAGGAAAATGAAATTCTCTTTTTAGAAATTTTTTTTCTGCAGTGCAGTTTTCTGGAATACAGCCCCTCTTGTGAGCGATTGTGCAGTGCCATTTCACAGCCAATGTGTCAAAGAGGTGCATCTGCCAAGAGTAAGGGCATTTCTACTATGGTTTGAGTGTGTGCAAACAGTCCCAGCGGGTGGCGCCATCTTGGGAGGTTGGGGAACCCTTCATAGGGCAAAGCTACGTTGGTGAGTTCTAGCTAGAAGAAAGAGGTCCCTGGACGATGGCTCTGGCTTTGCTTCCTGACCTGACCAGATGCTCGCAAGCAACATCATATTCTTTTTTTTTTAATTTTGCCCATTGAACTGCCTTCTAAATACTTATATTTATGCTCTTATATTAATGTTACTCTTGTTTTTGGTTAGAGAAGCTTCTCTTTTTTAAGTATATATATATATTTATTTATTCATTTTCAAGCAGAGAAATACAGAGAAAGAGAGAGAGAGAGAGAGCATCA
Organism: Zapus hudsonius; assembly: GCA_004024765.1. Taxonomy (NCBI): domain Eukaryota; kingdom Metazoa; phylum Chordata; class Mammalia; order Rodentia; family Dipodidae; genus Zapus; species Zapus hudsonius. The sequence continues at coordinate 46,194 of PVHP010003540.1, forward strand.
GGGCCACCACCTTGTGGGTCTGGCATATGTGGGTACTGGGGAATTGAACCCGGGGCCTTAGGCACCAGAGGCAAGTGCCTTAACCACTGAGCAATCTCTCCAGCCCTGCAACATCATATTCTTACCATGTGAGCTGTGAGCCACTCCCATTCTCGCCATGACGGACTGAATCCTCAAACTGTGATCCAGAACAAATCCCTCCTCCCTAAAGCTGCTTCTGGTCAGGTATTTGGACACAGCAATGAGAAAAGAGCTACCAAATGGGCCCTGTAATCCATCTGACACACTGTCCCACATCTTAACCCTCAGTGACACATAACCAGCACCAGGAAGAGACGGGGCTCCAGGGTGGCAAATCTCCCTGGTTCCTTTTTATGTGTTTACAATCCCAAATAGAAACAATACATATGTTTTCCTTCTCCGTGATTTATTTTTGGAATATCTGGAAACTGAAATGGCTTCTCTTTAGGCACATGACTCTCATTAGCCTTAATGGGAGAAAGGCATCTTCGTGAGGAAGAGGGCTAATCCCCGGGTGTATAAATAGCAGCAGCCTGTGGCCTCACCATTGAGCATATCATGGCCGGTGTCCTTGAAGGGACCGCCCTGCCCAAGCCAGATTTCCACAGGAAGAGAGCTGGATCAAAGGATCAGGCCCTTGGGATCTCAGAGATCCTGTCTCCAGCCCAGCTCTGGCCCTCAGAACCTGGGCAGGAGAGCTTCTGCAGGGCTTGTTGGGAAACCCTGCGTTTTCCATGTGACTGGTTTCTTCATGCATTCTCTTCCCCACTCCAGGACAAAATGGTGGGATCCTGACGCTTATACCATTGGCTAGAATTTTTTTTTGATAAATTGAAGCAATTAGAAATTCATATTAATCCTGGGCCCCAGCTCCGAGGGGCACCCACATAGCATAAGGCTCACCCCTTCCTTTAGTACTAACAGCTTCTACAGAAGGGTTCAAATGCCTATGAACAACTTGACCATGGATGAGGTAGGGAGGAAGTTTGATCCCCTTGTGTAAATACCTGTATATAAATGTGTTAAAATGTGTTCACCAAAAGGTGCCTGTCCCCACAGGAAAGGGGCAGAGTGACAGAGGCTCTTCTTGCCTCTACTTCAGCCTGGACTTTGCATTTGAATCTCTGTCCCTCCACTCCTGCAGGTGGCTCCATGACCCTCTCTCACCTGCTTTTGATGACACAAGCCAGGGATCTGCTGAAGGACAGGATCAGAGTCAGGAGGGAGGAACAGCTGGGCCCCTTCCCCAGAGCCCCTCACAGGCTCAGGAAGAGGGTGGGGTGTGCCCTGCTGTGAGGAGATGTTATTCTAGATACCTAGATGGACACGTTTGTGTCTTTCCACAGTGGCAGGATTTTTTGAGTGACAAGTCCACAGGTTCTGTGGATTTCTTTGTAAGCAGTTTACTATTCCCCAGATCGCTAGTCATTGGCAGTCATGGGTGACTTTATTCCAATCTTAATTACTACACTTGAACTTAGCCAAAAGGCTGAAAAGCAATCCAATCTCAGTTACTTATATTAACTCTCAGAAATGTGTGCAAGTGTATGGGGAGGGGTTAGATTACAGTGTGGCTACAAAGGGCTAAAGAATTTGTGGCCATAGGTGGTTTGTGCTGGTCACCTAGCTAAGGGGGGGGGGCTGAACCGGTGGCTATCAGATCTCTATTTCTGCCTCCCTTGGGAGGCACCCCTAAAGAGCACCCCTGCCTTTCTGAAATGTCATGTTGTAGCCATCCGGGGAGATTTTCATCAGGGCGTCTCCAAGGACTGGGCAGGTACGCAGATGCTATGCGGCTGGTGACCTCTCTTCTCGTGAGAAGATAACCGAGTCTGTGAGACACACGGACCTTCTGGCTGTTTCTGCAGCTACATTTCTGGTGGATTACCCATCAGAGAGTCACCTTCAGGGAATTGATTAACTATATGAGAAACCTGTGATCAGTGACCAGTTTTTAAAGTTTAAATTGAGACATAGAAATGCCTCCACTTCAGCCCTGTGTAGTCCAAAGATCTCCTTTATTCCCCAGCCTTGTTTCTTCTGATCTTAACATGTATATCAATAATGACCATTTCAAAATATTTTTATCATAGCAACAAGCACCATTGAACCCTAAGACCCTAATGCCTGAAACTCATTTATTTTTTTATAATTTGAAATAATATTTATTTATCAGAGAGAGAAAGGCAGAGAAAGAATGAGCATGGGCACACCAGGATCTCCTGCCACTGCAAATGAACTCCAGACACATGTGCCACTTTGTGCCTCTGGCTTCACGTGGGTGCTGGGGACTCAAATCTGGGCCATTGTCAGGCTTTGCAAACAAGCACCTTTAACTGCTGAGCCATCTCTCCAGCCCAGAAAACTGGTGTTTAAAAGGAGGCTGAACTCATTCTATAGTTGGATCTCAGATTCCTTTGGATAGTGTCAAAAAGAGAAATTAAACAACTCCAAGTATAGCAGGGGGCAGGATGGACCCAGGGGTCGGGAATAAATTGAGATGTTCTAAGGTATAGAAGCTCAATGAAAGCTGATGAGCTATTTTTCTTCTCCCCCAAAAGGTTGGAACTTGTCAAGTGTCCATACTGATATAAGAAGGTAGGGTAGGCTGACCCGTTGGATATGGAGAAAAGTGGACATCCTCCAATCATCGTATAATTCCTTTCCTGCCAACAGCGCGAGTTTATGTAAGATAATACCTGCCTGTGTGTAGACTCTACACATTTTAAGATGCTGGATGCAGGTATGGCAGGAGGGAGGAGGGACACAGCACGGTGACCTCCGCTGCCAGCATTATTCAGCCACCGCAGGGATGGAAGGACTTGTCCGCATCTTGTATTTCTCTTAAGCTCCTGTAGTCAACATTGGCTGAGGAAAAAATAAGTTTATTTTTATTGATATTTTTCCTTCTTCCTATTGTTCCAAGTGATGTTGGTGTTTTCTATGAGATGTGATTCATTTATTTTCACAAAGAAATCCCCCCATTCTCCAGGGCACAAGGGAACTGCTTTTAGAAGACAGAATGTTCACGGTAGCTTTTAAGAATCAGTTAAATCATCTCCATTTTTCATTCCTAAGTGGTCTCGTGAGTAAAGCCCAAAGACTGTGTTCTGTTTCTTAATGAATTCTTCCGATTGGAGAGAAAAAAAAAATAACTCAGGAAGTCTCCACAAAATGGGCTGGATTAGCAAGCAGACAGTTTGGTGGGCCACGACCTGTTTGTTTCACTGGATGCGGTGGTCATTGGAGGAAGGAACGGGAATGACAGGACATTAAGTGGCCAGGCCTGGAAGTCATAGGCAGAGCGTCCAGCTGTCTGTCTCCTGCTGACTCAGCCTTCTTCTGCAGCTTGAGCAATTCCGTGACTGTCCACAAGGCATGTGTTTCTCTGTCAAAAATAGTCTTCAAAGGGCATGCTTACGAGAAGATGCACGAAGGGCCTGGGTTTCCAGCTCAGATGGGTTGATGTGGCTGAGGGTTTGTGAACCAACCATGTGGTAGAACCAGAAGGATGGTGAGGGCCTGGCTAGGAAGGAAGAGCTTCCTGGCCGGCAGGAAGCAGCAGTCCCGCAGCCCTGAGAAGCCCAGCTCAGAGCCATTTCCATGGGAATCCTCAGGCCTAGGCGTGCACTTCCTTTTCTGACGTGGCCACCTCTGATGCCTTTTTACCTTCTCCAGATGGGGACAAGGGTCGGAGTTGTTGGAAGGAAGAACAGGCTGGGCAGGAAGTGGTATCTCTTTCCAGTCCCAGCTCCCCAAAATGCCACAACTGGTGAGTCCTTCCAAGGCTGACGACCTGAGGACACAATGTGGACGGGACCGTATGGACAGGTGCCTTAGAAAGGGGAGTAGCAGATCTCTCTGCCAGCCACCTGCCCCGGGCAGAAGTCTCCAGTGCCTGCTACTGACTTTTCCAAGATAGTTTTCTTTTCTTTCTTTTTTGAAATATGTTTTTTTGTTTTTAATTTTATTTATTCATTTTCAAGCAGAGAGAGAGAGAGAGAGAGAGAGAGAGAGAGAGAGAGAGAGAGAGAGAGAACTAGGGCCACCACCTTGTAGGTCTGGCTTATGTGGGTCCTGGGGAATTGAACCCCGGGGCCTTAGGCACTGAAGGCAAGTGCCTTAACCGCTGAGCCATCTCTCCAGCCCTCCTTTCTTTCTTTCTTTTTTTTCTTTCTTTCTTTCTCTTTCTTTCTTCCTTCTTTCTTTCCTTCCTTCCTTCCTTCCTTCCTTCCTTTCTTTCTTTCTTTCTTTCTTTTTGATAAATATGAGAAGTTTATTTTTACATGACCCATCAGCCCAGGCAGCATATTGTGGAGTGCAGTCTGATCTGCTTGGGAGAAGGTTGGGGAACTCATCACCGAAACCTGTCCCAGTATAACCCAGCATCCTGTGGGTTTCCATGGCCCTTGAATGCACACAAGCTGTGTGCTAAATCCATTGGGCTAAACTCTCCATGCCCACGGCTCTGACAAGCTGCATCCCATAATAAGGCCTGCCCAGCAGATTCACTTTCTGAGCCGCACTACCATTAGGCCAACTTCAGTGTGCCTAGGTCCCCACTCTCTGTGGTGCCAGGGCACACTCAGAAAGCCCCAGCTCTGATGCCCCAAGTAACGTGCCAGTACAAGACAGCTTTCTTTCCTGGTCCTCGTCCCTCCCTTCCTCTGTCTTCACCTTCAGGAAGAAGGCTTTTGGAGGCCGGGGTCACTGTCTAGGACAGCCTCTCCAGGAAGCCTCCTGGTTGACTGTGGGTTTCATCCTGCATGCCTCTTCGCCCTGTCAGTGGTTTCTAGGTTGGCTCTTCTCCTGGACACTCCCACCTCTTTGTGTCTCTCCCCTCCTGAGTGGAACCCACTCTGCTTCTGCTACATGGATTGTCTTGAGGAACTTGTGGATTTAGGACTCGTCTATGTGGGAGCTGTTTATCCCATTTGCTGTCTGCCTCCTCCACTTTCTCCTTCACCCTCCCTGGGCTGCACCGCTGCTCTGAGGATTGGCTGAAGCAACTAGCGTCTGATGTGAAGCAGAAGCCGGCATGGGCCGCGTGCAGCAGCTCCAGGGGAGCTCTGTGTCCACAGGAGGAAATCCTTTCAACCTGTAGCAAAAGATGAAGCTTGGGCAGCAAGAAACACATATAGAACACATCCCAGGCAGTGCTGCCCTCTGTTTTCTTTGCTTGTTTCTTGGCAGCCACGGGCTAGCTCTGCTGCTTTAAAATTTCGTTTTCCTTGTGTGGCAAATGAAGATAGGTTTAGGTTTGGTCTCTCCTTTGAAAGGGAAAAAGTAAAATGAATGGTGAATGCTGGGAAAGTTAGGCTCTTACAAGCACCCTCTGTGGGGGCTTCTCTGTCCACACCCTAGCATGCACGCCTTACATAGAAGCTTGATCTCTCTCCTCAAGCCCCCAGCCATCTCTTCTGTCCCAGTGCTGAGAGAGGGGATAGCAAGGTCCTTCCTAAAGAAAGGGTTCTCCTAGACCCCAAGTGCCATCCAGAGCAGGCTTCCATTGGACCAATACTGCACTCTTACCAGACTCACTCATTTGCTGTAGCTATGGGCTTTGCTGGACCAGACTCCTCTGTAACAGGCACTCACAGTGCTCCAAGGGTGGCAGGTGGCAGGAGCCAGGGCATGGAGAGCAGTCTGGAGATACTTATAGTAGCAGCAGATAGCACTAGGCTCTCATTCTGCAGACCCACCCTGCAGCTGAGTTTGAAAACTGCTGTTTATGTTAGTGGTGAAAAACATCAACCCTTCAGCTTCAGCTACTCGATTTCTTAAGACACAGGCACAGTGTGCTAGAAAAGACGCCGTAAAATGGTCTGGCTTTTGAGGTGGGGGACATTATCACCATAGACACTGAACTGTGAAGAAAGGAGTGTATTTTTAAAAATATTTTTATACAAATATATATGTATATATATAAAACATATTTAGTCATATTCCCCTCCTATTACACTCTCTATTCTTACTTTTGCTTGTGTGTGTAATGTGGTCTGTATGGTGTGTGGAGTATGCGTATGGATATGCCCTTGCAGCACCCCGTATGCTTGCCTGTGGTGGAAGGAACATAGAATTCACTGTGCTGTTCTGTTGCTCTTTTGTCTGGTCTGGTCGTTGAGCCAGAGTCTCTTTACTGATTATAGAATGTTGGGGACTCTACTGCTTCTTAGGTCTCTGCTTTCCTATAGGACTGGGGTTACAGGGCACAAGGTAACATCCAGCTCTTTTTGTTGTTGTTGTTGTTGTTGTTGTTGTTGTTGGTGGTGGTGGTGGTGGTGGTGGTGTGTGTGTGTGTGTGTGTGTGTGTGTGTGTGTGTGTGTATGATAGCTGGAGGTTTGAACTCGGGCAGTATCAGGCCTTTATACTTGTGCAGGAAGTGCACCTAACCACCTAGCCATCTCCCCAGCCCATATTACCCTCCCTTATTCCACCCCCATGCCCCCAATAAAACCATCTCCTCAAAATGAGTGTCCAGGAGGCCTGCTGTGTTCAGAGGTTTCATGTGGGTTAATTGGGTAGCTGTAGACTAATTTAAGGAGGAGGGAAGCTATCCTGAGCCCTCAGACATGGTCTTTTTCTACCAGCATAGATGTTCTACAGAGCAATGGTTTCATCCCCAACCTCCAAACATCCTCAACACAATTTAAGTTAGTTCATGAATCGGCAATCATGAAGTCTACATGCTATTTTTCTGCCCTGGGCTTTTGAGTGTTCCCGAAACCGGCCTTTCTTAGCTCATTTCTGTTTTTCCTGGCTTCCCTGCTCTCCCTTTGAGGTCTGACCGGCAGAGTCCTGGCACTGTGTGGGTCCTTCTCATCAGCCACTCAGGACTTTTTAGTTGTCTTCAGTGATTCAGAGTCCCATGTCCTTAAAACTGTGCCTATAAGGGCCAGAGGCTCAAGGCAGGACCATTAATGTCCATTAATGATATGTATATTTCCTTAATGTTAGGAAAAAACAACAAAGTCGCTTTCTCTATCAAATTAACTTTTCTAGCCAACAAGGAAAACTGTCCAAAGGCAGGCCATTTTGTTTTCATGCTGTACTAAAGGCCTGTGTGAGCTGGTCGTGCCCTCCTCTGGCCCACAGTCATGTCTCCTCAGCTGATTGGATGATGTATTGTTGCCAAGGTCCTCACTGTGCTGTTATGCTGGGCTCCTGTTGGGTCCAACATTTTATCTCGGGGCGGGGCTGCAGTATTGGTTACTTTGCCCATTACTATGAACAGATACCTAGCAGAAAGCAGCTTAAAGAAGGAAAGGATTTAGTCTGGCTTATGGTTTTCAGGGAAAACAGTCCATCCAGGTAGGAAAGGCAGAGAGGAAAAAGCATGCAACAGAGCTTCTCACATTACGTCCTTGACCAGAAAGCAGAGAGTGGAGAATGCTGGTGCTCATCCAGTTCTCTTTTGTATGCAGCCCAGGACCCAAGCTCATGGGGTGGCACCATCCAGAGTTAGGGTGGGTCTTCCCACATCAAATAACCTAATCTAGAAAATCCATTACAGATATGACCAGAGATTCATTTCCATGGGGATATGAAATCCTGTCAAGCTGACAACCCAAGTTAACCATCACTGACACAGTGACGTATAGCAGCAGCTTTGTGCTTGTTATGCAAAATTTTGGTTTTAAGAAGATATTGAAAGTGAAAAAATTAAAAACAAACAGAACGACTGAAGTAACACACAATCTAGGCATGCAGGTTTCTTTGGATAAGAAGGCAGAGTGTCACTCAAGAGCTCAGAGTGATAACATCTGAAGCCTGGGAAGTATTTTGTCTCTTACTTTACAAGGTGCTTGGTCCTCAGCTGGTGGCAATTTTGGAGGTGGAGCCTTGCTTAGGGAGGTGTGTTATAGGGAGGTTTAGGGGTGTGATAGCCAGCTTCCCCCTGTCATAACTGGGCTTAGTATCCTGCTGCTGTTTTCCACCTGTTACGGCAGAGGTGATGTCCATACTCTGCCCATACCATGCTTTCATGGTACCCTGCCATCACGGAACTTCCCCTTGAGACTGTAGGTCAAAAATAAATGCCTTTCCTCTCACTAGCTGCTGTTGGTCAGGTGCTTTATTCAAGCAATGAGAAGGTAACTACAACCGAACATTGGTACCACTGGAGTGGGGTTACAGCTGATAGAAACCTGACTCTATTGCTTTTGGAGTTTTGAAGCTGATTTGTGGGAGGAAGGTGGATTTCAGACTTTGTTCTAAGAGACATCTTTTCAGTGCTGAAGACAGAGTTTGATGGACCTAAATGCAATAGAACTGTGGACTGTGAGGGTTGGCTTATGAGGGCTTTGTTCAGACTGGATAGAGACAGTTGTGTAAGAGGTCAGCTGTGTTCTTCCCATGTCCTGAGAACTTGACCAGGGTTGCCCTTCGAGGAAATAGACTGGTGTGAGCAGAATATGACATAGAAATACATGAAAGTTTCTGCTTCAATTGCTCGAGAGATTACCACCCTTGAGATTGGGCTAGCTGTTCTGCATTGGGACAGTAGAAAGAATGCTGGCTTTTTTGAAGTAGGTGGCCTGAATGCTGAAGGAGGAGCATCCTGCTCTTCAAAGTTGGCTTTATCCCACACTGGATTTATGAATTTGGTAGCCTACCTGGTATTTGTGCAGTACAACAACTGCAGGGAAGAGAGGGTCATTGGATTTGAAGTGTGGTATGGCTGGAAATAGCCTCTGGGCAATGCGAGGCAGGGTTATTGGAGTCCCTGTGTGGAGGCCCAGTGGAGCCATAAGGATGAACTGTGGGTTGCAGTGGAGACCTCAGGATTATTGAGATGCCAGGTCTGTGGGATGGCTGCCAAGGAAAACTGATGGCTCAAGACGGAGGTTTCCCTGGGCTGTGGGTATCCCAGCTAGAGAGGCAGAATTAAACCCTAGAAACTTTGTAACTGGTTACAGCTGTTGAATTTAGAGCTACAGGATTTGAAGTTTTACCTATTTGTTTTAGATCTTGGGTTGATTCAATCTTTCCTTGCTATGCCTAATACCATCTTTTGCTGTGTATTTACTTTGTGCATTATATGTTTTTGGCTTTATAGCTCACAGTTAAAAGACTTTGGACTATGAGGCTGTTTTGAATAGTGTTGGATTGATTAAAACTTGGGGGACTTTTAAAGTTTGACTAAATGTATTGCATTTTACATCATGGGTCAGTTTATGAGGGCTAGGAGTGGAATGTGGTGGTTTGAATCAGATGTCCTCTATCAACTCATGTGTTTTATATAGTTAGTCTTGAGCTGCTGGCATTTGGGAGGCGGTGCCTTGCTGGAGGAGGTATGTTGTTGGGTGTGGATTTAGGAGTGTTAAAGCCAGTTTCCCCTAAGAAGTGTTCACCCTACTTCCGGCAGCTGTTATCCATCTCCTGTGGCAGAGGTGAAGCCCAACCCCTGCTCATGCCATGCTTTCCCCAGCCATCTTGGAGCTTCCCCTCAAGACTGTAAGCCAGAATAAAACACTTTCCTTCCGTTAGCTGCTTTTGGTCAGGTGCCTTGTCCCAACAACTCTACCAACCCCCCCACACACACACACACACAAGAATATGAAACAAACAATGAAGAGAAAGTGGCTCTCAATTCCCTCCTTAATTACCCTCTCCTCAGGCAGTGGGGTTCCCCATCACAAGGTCCCTCACAAGTATTCTTGTGCATCAAAACACTTGCTGCAAAGCCCTTCATTTTTCTTTGTTAGCTTAATAACACAGCTTCAAGATTATTGCACATTTACATAAGGACACATGCCGCATTCTTGTAACTGATCCAAAGCATGCTTGTATGTAATCATTTTGCTAGTCCTCTATTGGTGGTCATACAGTGGCTTCTTGGATTTCAGTGTTATAATATGGAAGCAACATGTGGCACACATCTGTGGATTCATTGCCTCACGAGAGCTGCGCACAGTGACCTATACGTTATCTCTCACCACTGAGCTCCTGACAACACAACACTTGGCATCAGAATCTCTAACAGTAACATTAATAGGATTATCAAATGCTTAGTGAGCATTGGACACTGTGTGAAGCATTTTATGGGCATTCGTATTTTATTATCTTATTAACTCTGCTTTAATATTTGATATTTCTATAAATAATGTTATTGGATATATCATTCAGTAAATCCTATAAAATATATTTATATATTCTTACATGGATCTAACTGATGTGATGAATGACTAGTATCTGTTATTATTAATTCATTGAATTATAACCTCACATAGATTTTACGGATGACTCTGGGTAGCTTGAAGTGACAGGGGTGAGATTTAAAGCCAGGAATTGTAGGCCCAGAGTCAAGGCGTTCCATCTACCCACTCTGCTGATCACCATAGGGGGTGTGTGAGCTCTTAAGCGCATTACTGACCACTGCCCTTAACTGCTCAATACATAGAAACAGTGTGTAAAAATGGAGCTCTTAGCTCTAGTTCAAGGACAATCTTGCCACACATTGAGAGTTTGTGAGATCATAGCTAGACCAATTGCCTGAGGTCCCCTGTAGCCCCCCTAGGCTGTCTCCAGGAGAGAAACAGGACAAGTGGATATCAGCACCTAAGATGTAGCTCATCAGATATTTTGAGCACACTTTTGTTTTATTTTTAGTAGAAACAAAAGTATTTTCTGGAAGCAGCAAGGAGCAGCAAGGAGAAGCGCACCTGAGACCACTGGCTTCCCCATTGGAACAGACGCCCATTATACACTCCCCTCCCAGTGGGGACAGTTCACCAAGCAATGACTGTCAGTCTAGGAACCCTTCTGAGCCTTCAGAGAGACGGCATCCAAGCTTGCTCAGACCCAGAGTCACTTTGCCTGGGTTTCTTTGCCCCTTGCGAGACTCAGGCACCTCTCCGCAGGAGGACAGTGCTGTTAAGATAGAAAGACAGTTTCCCGAAGGTAAGGAGCGAGGGTGGCAGTGCAGGTGGTTCTTGGTGTTTATATGGAAGATGGCTGATGTCTTCCAGGGTGTGGTTCACACAAGCTGGTCTGATGTTGGTGGCAGGGCAGAGAGAGAACAGGACCAGCAGGTGGAAATGGTGGACACTGAGAGCTCGCCAGCAGCCAGAAGGCAGCTCTGTATAGATCAGAGGCTCCCAGACCAACTATGCCCAAGGCCAGTGCCAGCCAAGACAGAGATGGCCACTTGGGTACATAGCAGACCTTGGGATGAGCTGAGGAAGGTCTGAGGAGCTGGTATAGCTGCTCAGGGCCCCCAGTACTGACAAGGAGAATAGCTAAGGAATAAAGTTCCCACATATGACCAACACATAACACGAGTACAGTGGGTCTCACAGTACACACAAGGCAGGTCCTCATCTCTGCCCCCCAAGGAAGAGGGAATCGTGTTGAACACAGGCAGCTTTAAAGGTCTTGGCTTCTGGGCACTTCTAAACGGTGCAAGGGACGATGATGAGTAAAAAGACATAAGAATGTAAGGAAAGATGATCTCTGGCTCCTCGTTATGTCAATGGGAGAATCTTGATTTCCTGTCACTCTAAATATGTTCTCAAAGAAGTGTAGGAAAAGACACAGAGAAATACCAGAGTAATGGGGGGGCAGGATACCAGTATCCCAAGGACAGCCTGACACTCCGAGAGGGTATGGACAGAGGAATCCTCACTCAAAATGAACAGGAACTTGAAATATCATTAGATGTTTTAAAGTCAAACAAAACCAAAATCCTCTGTAAGAGGAGGGAAAGGTGTCAAGAGACAGGAGGAAGATATGGCTAGTGCAGGGGATGGCAAGTGAGCAGAAGTGCAGGGTCTGGAGTGAGTCATCAGGGGCTCCAGGGGTTAAATTGGAGGAGCCTTCTATGCCGACCACCCGAGTCTGGACTGAAGGCAGGGCCAAGGCCTTGAAGGGGAAACATTGTGAAAAGGTGGGCTTCGTCCTCTGAGCAGTGTGGGTGACAGATGGGCAAGGGAGCAGGCTGGGGATAAGATTCAGTCAGAGAGGACCAGGTGGGAGAGGCTAAAGGCAGAGACTTCCAGATGCAGATGGATGATCCTTGTTACACGCGGTGAGGAGGGTTTGAGTGTAGCTAGTTCTGCATGGGAGTTGGTAGAGAAAAGCAGCGCTTTCAGAGAGACATGGGAACAGAAGTTTTCAGGCTAGAGGCTAGACCTAGGCTGACCTGGGCTAGAACTTATGGATCAAGAGAATGGAGAACAGTGAGGAAAAGGAGCCAACAGCGAGTTCTTGGGAAAATGAAGGGATGACACGAGTACCTCAAAATGACATGGTGTTGGGAGAGAATCACACAAGGAGCTGGCACAAGCCACAAGAAGCCACCAGCCTGGAGCCATAGGCAGTAGGGACACTTGATGGGCTCTCAGTAGAGACAGGACAGTTGGCTCAACCAGAAAGGTTGAACAATGACAGCGACTGCAGAGATTTGGGCGAGCTCTCTCCTCTGGCCAGGAGAGCTACCTCATGGCACCTTGCCTCTCCCAGAACCAGCTCCCCCCAGGCCCCTGGCCTGGTGCTGTGGACAGATGTGGAGGGAGCATGACATGGTTGAGCCCTTGACAGCTCCCCACAGGCTTGTGAGGTTAAGACATCATCTCAGGACACTGCAGAGAGGGGGAAGGCTGCCTCCTGTGGGAACATGATTCTTGCAGGGATAGATCCCACCCACCTTGGAAAGGAAGGGAGGTTGTCTAAAGGTTGGGACTCCTCGGCCTAGAGGTGAGAAGTCACCAGGCATCAGAAGTAAAGGAGCTTTGTGGAGCAAAGAGGCTGGGCTGGGAGAGAGGGTTTGCAGAGACTAAGGCTGAGGTGAGAAGGTACTGTGGGGAGAGGAGGGGAGCTTGAGGGAAGGCCTGGGCTCAGGGTGGATGGAAATGGAAGGACCTAATTCTACACGTCCTGGTCATAGACTTGGTCAGAAGGTGACCAGGAATACTTACTAATAGCCTTCTGACTCTTCAGAGACAGCCCTGTCCAGAGCGTCTAGGGATCAATTCATTTCCTGACCTTTTCCACCAAGTAAAACCAAGATGGTTCCTGAAGGGGCCCAACCCAGCTCTGAGGGAACAGTCCTTCCAATTACTTGTGTAAAGCCGATAGACTCTGGCAAATTAAGGGGAGGGCTGAGTAATTGAATACCATCCCCTCTCCTTATATCATTAGTGTGGGAAACACAAGACAGATTAATATGCTGTCCCAGAACAAGCGAACTGTAATAATTGCACACACTTACTATGATATTCAGAATAGAAAAATCCCTTTTCATTCTGAGCAAAGGCATTTGAACACCACCAGCCAAGGAGATACCTCCATGGCATAATTAGCCAGTGAGGGTGTTGGGCTGACTGAAAATGCTCCTCCCTTTGCCCAGGGTAGCTGGGAGTGTCTGTGATGAGGCTCGATCTTGTTGGCTTAACGAGGCCCATTAATAACCCACTGGCATTTCTATTTTCAAAATTGTCTTGTGTGTCTAATGGTATTGAGGAGCCAGGCGAGAACTGCTGGGCGCTCTCTAAATCGTTCTCAATCTGCGCTCAGGAGACTACACGTGCTGTGACTTGGTTGTAAAATTAAAGGAATGCAAGAAGAGTGAGGACCCCAACATGCCTGATCCCTCGCCAGAACCCCCATCCCCAGCACCCCCAGAGGGAACAAGGACCCCTGACCTGTTGGAAGATGGTTCTGAGCCTCAGCATCTGCTCAAAAGCTCCATGACATTGAAGGTAAGTAAGGCCTCCCACGCATCCCCACTTCTTCCTCTCAAGGTACGTGGGGAGCATGGGCCGTACCTGACCTCCCTTCTGCCTCTCCTGCCCATTCCTCATGTCTATGTGGCTCTGGAACTCCCCTACCTTTCCCTAACCTCCCCCTGTCACTGTGTGTCTCCACCAGGTAAGGGTGAGGATCAGGCCCTAACAACAGTGATAGTGTGGGGGCTGAGCTGGGGAATTAGAATTTAGATAATACCCAGCCAATTCCAATACACCGCAGAACCTAAAGAGTACCCAAATTCTTATCTATAAGAATTTCTTATATTCTTAATTTCTTAGAACTTAATTTAGAACTTTAATTTAATTTCTTAAATTCTTATCTAAGAATTAAAATTATAGACCACCAGAGGATAAGGTATAATGGGAGACTTTATTTGAAGAAAAATGGGGAGTTACAGAGATCTCCAGCCACCAGTGTGGGGAGAACACGTGGAGAGGGTTTAACCAAAATCTATGCTGTTCAGCTAAACAAGTAGGAAAAGAAAAGATCATGAAAAGCTGGGCATGGTGGTACATGCCTTTAATCCCAGCACTCAGGAGGCAGAGGTAGGAGGATTGCCGTGAGTTCAAATCCACCCTGAGAGACTACATAGTGAATTCCAGGTCAGCCTGGACTAGAGCAAGACCCTACCTCGAAAAACCAAAAAAAAAAAAAAAAAAAGATCATGAGAAGGAAAGGTTCATGTGGACGAGAAACCCAGTGGGGCTGCGAGACCTTACCTACATTCTTCTGTTAGGCCATGTGTGGGAAAAGAGACAGAATTATCTGTGCAGTGAGTATTTCCTGCCCCAGGTGAGCAGAGAGACAGCGGGTTGGTTCATACCTGACCAATCAGTTTTAGCGCCTAGGTTTGAACTCTGGCTAGAGACACCTCCCACGCAAGGGGAGGGGAGTCTATGGAGCTTGTCTAGAACTCTCACAATAGTAACCATCATGATGACACCCAAAGGTTAAGCAGGCAGGCCGCTTGACAACATCAACACTATTGATCCTTTACAGACCCCTAGCAAGCAGGAGCTCCCATAGTCAGATGAGGACATGAGGTTTTGAAGGCTTCAGGAAACTGGGCTGGGAATATAGCTCCGTGGTATGCAAGACCCTGGGCTCAATTCCCAGCACCAAATATGTGTGTGCATATATCAAGGAAATACATACACATATGCATCATATACATATATACACACACATGCACACATATATATGAAATTGCTAGGCATGCGGTCGCGAGTTGAAGGACATGGACTATTTTGACTTCTTCCCTGATTATAGAAGTAAATATGCACATGTTTTCTCGAGTTATAAAATTTAGAGGGCAGAGAGAGCTGCTGGCACAGCATGCCATCTAACTGGCCACATCTTCGGGGAAGGCACTTAGAATGGGGTGAGCCAGTTCAGTCCTGGTGAAATGTTCATGTTGTCTCAAATCATCCTGAGCCTCCAGGACGTCTCCAGATGAGTGGGCAGTGAAGCAGCCACCGCCCTCTGGCCAAGAGGGCTCTCTCAAGGCCAGTCGTCTGGCCATCTAAGCCTGCCCAAAGACTCACTACACCTCAAGTTTGAGACTTCAAGTGCCTTAGTAGCTGGTGGCTGGCACTTGGCCAAAGCAACTCCTTCACAATACAGCTGACGGGGTGTGACAGAGACCCCTGACACAGATGGAAAGCTTCGTGTCCACCCTTGGTGAGCTCTGAGCTCCCTGTGGTCTGAGAGAGGAATGGGGTGAAGACATCGTAGCTTGTCCCATGAAGTTTTGCTGAGCACCTGCTGCACACAGACCTCAGAACAATGTCTGTGAGAGAGAGAAGGTCAATGAGACATGGCCCACGCCATCCTCAGCCTAGCATGGAGATAAGGCATGTGGGAATCACTCTTGCATGAGGCTGTCTGAGAGGCCATGATACTTGATTGGCCGTGGAGATCCCACAGGGCTTGCTGGGAGAGATGAAACTAGAAGAGGTGGTCCTCCAAGCAGAGGAGCCATCTGAGAAGAGATGTCAAAGAACAGGGAGTCAGGACGACGAGCGACACCAAGCTTGGGTAGCTGAGGGTCAGCACATGATCTACCAAGATACCATCAGCCTCAGTGTTTGCCTCTGTCCAATGGGAACAAAAGCTGCCCACCTCCCACAATCCGTATGGGAGTTCCAAGAAATGATGTGTATACAGGGAGCACTTAGGTGAGTGTCTGCCATGTCCTTGGAGATCAGTTTAGTGCATGGAGGTGGGAAGGATGAGGCCGACGTGGCACTCACAGGACCATTCTGCATCGCCATGGTTTCCTCTCTCTCTACCCAGGAGAAGTGAGTTCCTTAAGTCATAGACAGGGTTTCTACCATAAAGACCCACTTTCATCCCAGGAGGAGGCTGTATGCCTGTGCTTCCGAAGGCTCCAGCTCAGAATGAGCAAGTGTGTACATTCATAACACAAGCTTTACAGCTCTTCCCATGTCTTTGGACTCTCACTTGGGTCCCTTGGCAACAAGTCACTTGACAGGGTAGCAGAACAAATGACCAGATGTTTGCCTGTACCCAGGGCCTCGATGCCAGTTACTGCTGGATCCTCCTGCCTCACCATCATCATGCCTCATTCCTGTGGCTTTGGGCTGCTCAGTGGTATCGTTTTGATTGACTTCTCTTGGGTAAATCAGTATTGCTTTTTGGTGGCTTCCCTTGACAAAGAAAATCTCTTTTTGCTCCGCCAGGAAGCACTGGAGGTCCGTAAGCCTCAGTTCATTTCTCGCTCCCGAGAGCGGCTGAAAAAGCTGGAGCACATGGTTCAGCAGAGGAAGGCACAGCACACGGACAACCTGGGGCAGAAGCAGAGCCTCCTTCCAGTCCGTGCCAACAGGAAGCAGTTCACCGTCCCCCACCCTCTAAGCGGTAAGATGGAGGTCACTCAGGAAGCGAGTCTGGGGATACAGCCTAACCCTACGGCTGATGGTTCTAAATGATGCCGCTGGCCTGTGTGAACCTCAGGATCGCAAAGCCAGCCCATTGTGAGCATGGAACTCAGCAGAAATAACTCGGACACAGATTTACCATTCTGGTTGGGAAAGAAGCCATGCCACTAGAGCAGCCAGGATAACAAGTTCAAATTCTTGGCTACTAACCCAGGTTCGCAAGCCATCCTCTCTGCCCTTTAGAGATTGCAAAACAGACCTCAGGGTGAGAGGTTGACTCCAGCCTGTCTCCATCAACATTTGTCATCTTGAAACCTTCCTGCTGTGAGCTCAGAGAAAGGACAGCCAGCTAGCTCAGCACTGTAAGGCTACGGTGCAGCTACACCCCCCCCAAGCCAGGCACTCACTCACTGGTGGGAGAAGGAGTTATCCGGACCATCTCTGGGTCCAGCGCCTTGTGGGGATCTGGGGATATGACAGCGGAAGACTGACCTCTGTCTTCATAGAGCTCATGAAGAGCCCATTAAGCTAGCAAGAATAACAAGAGTGAGGCCAAGGATGGGGCACATCAGAGCACATACTTGTGGCCTGCCAACCCAAATCTTAAAAACTGGAGGCTGAGAGAAGCCTCTGTTTCAGTTTCTTTTGAGTACAGGAATGAGGTCTCTCTTCCTAGGAAAATGTTTTGGCCCCCAGGAGGTGAAATCATGAGTACAGTTCTGAATAAAAACCCTCTGGGGGAATTACCATATTCAGCAAAGTGCAGCTTAGCAAACTTAGCAAGATCTTATAGGGAGGAGGTGTGAAAGGGTTCTGTGAGCATTGTGAGAAGGGGAGGAATCCCATGCATCCCTGTCTTGCCTGGGACCTGGAAACACACCCATGGCTTCCGTCTCTTGACACTTTCCAGGATGCTTCGAAACAGAAACCAGCAAGGTGGATGTGCACAGGGTTCTCCACCGCCCAACCTGTGTCTAGCCAGGCAGCCAGATAGATCGGGACATGTTCTCTAGGAGGAAACTGGGTTCACATACAGACTTCACGATTTGCTCTGAGGACCACACGCCAACTCCAAGTAGGAGTGTGTCCAGGGCCTGTGGTGTCTGCACTCAGGGGTGTGGAGGCTGCCTCTTAATAAAGCTCAGGCTACCAAATCTGGTGGCCACAGATACAAAATGAAGCCACCACAGGACAACATATACACTTACTAGCCCCTGACCTTCTTAGCCTGGTCCCTTGGCTCTGTGTAGGAAGTAGAGGCAGGGCAGCAGGGAACTAACAGGATGTGATGGTATGTCAGTCTGCTTTACATCTCCGTAACAAACACCTGAGGTAAATCAACCCACAGAGAGAAAAGGCTTGCTTAGGCTCCCAGGCGTGAAGATTTCAGCCTATGATCAGCCTGCCCCATTACTTTTAAGTCCCTGGCAAAGCATCTCAGTGATGAGTGTGAAATGGAGTTCACCTCCTGGCAGCCAGGAAACAGAGGAGAAAAAGAGGAAGAGACCAGGGTCATAAATGTCTCCAAGGATACACCCTCAATGACCTGAAGTCTCCCACAAGGCTCCACCGCTTCAAGTATCTACCATCTTCTCACTGTAGCTCAGCACTCTGCCTTGCTGGGCTCCTCCCCTCCTGGGGCATCCCTGCCATCTGTACCACCACATTGATGGCCACAGTGTCAGAGGTGATGTGCCCTTAGGTCATCTATATTACTTTCCTGTGTTACTGGAGGAACGGGCTATGTCCAAGGTGGCTTCAGTGTGTTCTCAGAGATCTGGTAGCCAGAAGGCAAAGTCAAGGTCTCCACAGGGCTGACCCCGTCTATGGAGGCTCGGAGGGAAACTTGGTGGCCTCTGAACAGCCTCAGGACTCCTTGGCTTGTAGACACCTCACTCTAGTCTCTGCTTGACTTTGCAGGATTTCCTCCGTCTCTGCACGTCCTCCTCTCCTACACCGGGTAAAAACCCCACTTACTATGGCCTTATTTCAAACAGATCTCATCCGAAAAGACTCTATTTCCAACATAAGGTCAAAACAAGGTCACAGTGACAGCATTGGAAATTAGGACTTGAACATGTCTTTTTAGAGGTCACAATTCTACTTGCTACATCAGCCAACTTTGACATTTTTGCCCCAAACAAACATCCTTCCAAGTTCACATTCCTATAAACAGAAACCTTAAAGTTGTATATAGTTACAAGTGTGAGGCTCAGAAATAGCATTACGTAACCAAGGTACCTTTCTCCTCCACAAATTCTAAGACAGTGCTCACCATCTTGAAGATGCCTCTGGAATTCTCCTAGCGCACTTGGCCAGCAGGGATGTTATGGCCACTGCAACTGTCCCTGTGCTGTGGATGTGTTGAGGAGAGTTTATTTTCATGTTTGTGTTAGATCAGTCAGATCAGACAAGTTCTGAAACCAGAGACTTGTGTGAGCTCAGGCAAGTGAGAGGGGATGTTTAAGGCCCCATTAAACAAGTCCACAGTATGCATTTTTGTCTTCGGCCTGTCTGCTGGCAAGATGATAAAAGCAGAATGCAGATGTTTCCTTACATGCTAAATTAGTTAATAAATCATGTGCGGGAAGGAGCCCTGGCTGCAGTGTGGAGGTGTCTGGTGGAAGACTCAGGTCTGTTTTTCCATGCTGGGGTAGCTGCCCCCCCCCATTAGTGCTCCTCAGAGCGGCCTTGGCTCAGAGACAGACCTGAAAGTCCAGGTGGGAGCTCTGGCAGCTGACAAAACTGGACCCAACGAGACCCTGGATTTGTAGGGAAGGTGACGAAAGGGAGTGGGGACCAGCTGTCTGGCATAAGCTGATGCGTTCAGAGCAGCCTCTGAGGCACAGGGTCAGCAAGTGTGCATGCATGTACAAATGTGCAGGCATATGTAGGTGCAGCGGTAAGTAGAGCTTAGGGTCTCTGTTTGGGGGCAAAGAAAGTTTTATGAACAATCGGGGGTGACATCAGGGCCAGGAAGTAGCATTGTAAAGTCTCAGCCTTAGTCCTCGGCTGCGGACACAGGTCTCCCCGTCCCTCTGGGATGGATGGACTCAAGTCAGGTGGGTTCTGGTGCTCATGGGTGGAGAGGAAGGAGCAGGAGTGAGAAGAGGCTCGAAATGCTTGACACAACTATGGGAATGGGGTTCAAGGGGGCAGAAGGGTCAAAGGCCAGCTCGAGGGAAGATGGCGCTGAGGAGGCCAACGGGCTGTGCATGCAGCAGCTAGAATTGGTTCCATTCAGAAGGCATCAGCTGAGGCAGGTTGCTGTGCAGGGTGGCTGTTGGCAGGGGGTCGTAAAGACAGAGCCTAGGTGGGGCACTGGGGCATGGACAGGTGTGAGAGGGTCTTAGCTGGCAGTGTGTAGACAGTGGTGACTGGAGTTGGGACAGAGAATCTGGGACAGAGGGAAGGTAGCCCGGGGGTTCTGCTTTCACTATTTGACATGCTATTCCCTCCAGCCTGAGGGCCTCTGTCTCCTTCCCAAGCCAGCACTCCACCTGGCCAGTGTCCTGGAGCCAGCTGGGAGCTCCAAGGCTCCCCATCACTGCCACAGATCTCCCGGGGTCCTGGGGGAACTGAGTCATGGGCAAAAGCTGGTGAGAGCGTTTTGGAATTAGTCATTGCTTCTGTCTTTCAGACAGAACCCAAAGCAAGGTAATCTGAACACAGCTGGGAAGCATTAAGCCCAGACCCCTCCGGCAGCAGAGGTTTGACACTTGCGTTTATTAAAGACTCAGCACCTGTAGTAAGTCACTGACAGATGCACATTCCTTGTTGACACACACATGTGGCTTCACCCTGTGCCAGCCTGACACCCCAATCCCAGCCCTGACCATCTCTGACTGGTGTGAGCTCCCAGCTCTAGAATGTAACCCTACTCTGGAGCCCAGCCTCCTCCCCGCACTCCCACCCCCAGCTTGACCCCACTCCCTCCTGCCTGGTTGGTTTCACCTGCTGTCTTTCCTTAACCCCAGAAGATTCCCCCTCAGGGACCCCATAGAACCAGAAGGAAGCTTGTCTGTCCCTCCCGTCTGTATCACAGCCGCCTATTGGACCTCACACAGCCCTAGGCCTTTCATTGGCTCCCTTATCACTTGCCTTTCAGTTCTCAAAGAGCACTTTGCTCAAGAGGGGTCACTGCTGCTGCCTCACAGAGCCAAACAGGACCCACCACAGCCCACTGCCAAGGTTGAGGTCTCCTCTATGGCTTTCCCAAGTTGTGTCCAGAGCACCTTTTTTTCCCATGAAGTCCTCTCTTCCTCACCCCCTTCTTTCTGGGCCCTTTGACTACTCATGGCACTAGAGAAAGGGCTGGGTTTGCAGGGCACCCCCTACCCGCTTGAGTTTCCAGGTTCTGGTGTCTCAGGACAAGCCATTGTACCAGAGACACATCATAAGGTAACAGAAAGAGACACTCTATTAAGGAGAAAGGCTCTCCCAAGAATGGGAGTGGGTCCTTGAGCTGGCAAAAATCTATCCAAAAAGCACAGGCCCAGGAGCCTCATGTTCCTTTATAGGTCAATGATGCAGCACCCTCCTCTCTCGTGGGGGCATTTCCCAGGCGTGCTGGGCTGTGTGGGTACCCAGTCTTCCTCTTGCTATCCTATGTTGATCTTGACCTCCGAGTCCCTGTCCTCCTGACACTCCTGTCTCTTACATGCTTGGAAATCTCTTCCTTCTTCCTTCCTCACTTGGGTGTGTGAGCAGAATGTCCCCAGACTAGAAGTGCTGGTGGGCACATGCCACGCCGGACTCCCTGCAGTGTCTGGCAAATCAGACCCATTAAATCTGCCTTTCATTCTCCACACTCCCCAAGGTGAGCCAAGCCAGAACCATTGAAATCACGGGTCAGTAGAGGGACGGAATTCTCCAGAAGGCACAGAGAGATTTCCTTCTATTTCCGTCTGGGTCTGCTGCAGTCACTGACGTTCTTGGCTGCAGCATGCGTCGACATTCATTTGCGTTCCCAGAGCTTGGGGCAGGATGGGACCTTGAAGGCAGGGGCGAGCAGCAGAACATGCAGCTCACCAATCAGTCAGGGCCACGTGGTCCTTACTGTTGATCCCATGAAACCCTGGAAGAAATCTTTGTGGTCCGTTCTCCCAATATTAATCACAGGGGAATTTTAAAATGTGCTTATCAGATGAAAAAAAAAAAGTCCGTTTTTACTTTATCAGCTCACAAGGCAAACAGGAAGCATGAGCTCCGAAAGACCCGCTGATTCAGAGATATTCACACACACTCGATTAGTGTCCTTTACACACTGAGAAGGGCCGCCACACACGGCCTGTGGTTTTGAAGAAGCTCAGGGAGAAAGGAGCAATTTGTGTCTATTGATTAGCGTCCGGCTGCAGGACAGTGTTATTTCCAGACACGCTGACACGGCGGAGTCCAGAGAGCTGCAGAGAGGGAGGAAAATGACTTTCTGAGAGATTTCTTCACCCAAGTACCTCAATTTCATTGCCCAAGTGACGTTCCTTTGTAATCTACAAAGTAATAAACTATGCAGCGATCCCAAGGATGGCATTTCTCAATCATCTATATCACCCTCTGGAAGTGGAGCCCACCCGACTTCCATCAAGTCACTCTGCAGGCTTGCAATGGATATAGCTTCTGGTGACAAGGTGTGTGGTTTGACTTTAAACTTGTCATTCAAAAGCATGGACGCTTTGTTTCGGTTTCATTACAGTTCAGTTAACAAAATTATATCAGCTCATGATGTAGGATGCACTTTCCTAAAGGAATGCATCGTGAGCTAATTAAATTAAGGTAATTGGCAAATGCACTTTGCATCCTTATTTTTGTGGTGAGAACATTGGAGATCTGTCTCAGCAATTTTCAGATACAGCCATTTATTATGAATTGTTATGTCCACGTCCTGCACTGTGGTCAGAACTTACTCCTCTCAGCGACTGTAACTTTGATCCCTTCGACCAGCGTTTTCCCATCTTCTCTCCCCACCCCCTGACCAGCATTCTAACCCCTGCTTCTGGAACTTTAGTGTCTTAGATCCACATGGGAGGTCTGTCTCTGATTGGCTTCATTGAACATAATGTCTTCTAGGTTCATCCTTGTCATTACGAATATTTTTAAGGAAAAGCAGGGCTGGGGAAACAGCTTTGCTTGAGTGCCTGAGTTCAGATCCCCAGAACCAGTGTACAAAGCCGGATGCTGTGGAGGATGTCTTTAATCTCAGAGCGTCTGTAGCAAGAAGGGCAGTGGAGACAGGAGAATCTTCCAGAAGTGTGCAGGCCAGCTAACCTGGCAAATGCAGTGATGATGCCTCAGAACAAGGTGGTCGGCAAGGACTGGCATCGAGGTTGTCCTCTGACCTGTGTGTTTTGATACAGCCGCACACACAGCCAAATAGATTCCTACTGTGTATATGTGGACATCACACTCTCTCTAGTGTCCGTCTCTGGTGGACACCCCTGTGGATTCCACATCTTGGCTGTCCTGAGCAGGGCTGCGGTGGACACAGGACTACTGGCGCCTCTCTGACACACTGATCTCATTTCCTTTAAAATGAAAGGAAACCTACCCCCAGCACTGGGATTGCCACATCATATGGAGGGTCTACTTTTGATTGTTTGGGGAACTATGTCGTATTTTCCCTAATAGCTGCACTAAGTGAATTCCTGCCAACAGCACACATGGGGCACAAGAGTTTCCTCTTTTCTACCTCTTCTCCAATATTTTCTGTCATTTGTTTTTATTTTTCTAAACAATCATCCCAACAGGTAAGAAGTGACATCTCGTTGTGGCTTCAAATTTGGTTTTCTGTGTAGATGAGTAAGTCTTGCTGATGAGTTCTTTCTTCTCATTTATTTTGGAAAGTGACTTTTTATCAGATGCACTGTTTACAAATATTTTCCCTTCTCTCAGACCATCTATTCATGCTGCTGATTCCCCCCCCCCACACACACACACTTGATCATACAGAAATGCTTTAGGAGGAAGGAACCCTATTTACCTGCTTTTATTGCTTATGCTTTTGGGGGGTCAGTATCCAAAAAATTGTGGCCCACACCAATGTCGTAGAGCTTTTCCCCATTGTTTCCTTCTGGTAGTTTTAATTAA
Organism: Zapus hudsonius; assembly: GCA_004024765.1. Lineage (NCBI taxonomy): Eukaryota > Metazoa > Chordata > Mammalia > Rodentia > Dipodidae > Zapus > Zapus hudsonius. The sequence goes on from PVHP010003540.1 coordinate 69,948, forward strand.
TTCTAATATTGCATAGAAGTTCCTAGCCCTTTTTTTTCCTTTGCTTTGGTTTCAAGATAGAGTCTTGCTGTAGCCCAAACTGACCCGGAACTCATGCCTTAGTTCTAGGCTGGCCTTGAAAACAGAGTGATCCTCCGTCTTCCAAGTGCTGGGATTAAAGGCATTTCTAGTCCATTCTGAATTGACTTTAGTATATTGTATGAAGTAAGGGTACAGTTGTGTTCTTCACATCCCAGCACCATTGATTGAAGAGATTGTGTGTTTTCAGTGCTTTTGGTTGAAGATCAGTTGAACATAAATGCACGGGTCTATTTCTGGGTTATCTATTTGTGCCATGGTCGATATGTTTGTTTATGTGCTCGAATCACTCAGTTTTAGTTACTCTTGCTTGATAGCAGATTTTGAAATCAGTTGGCACCGTGTCTCCAGGTTTGTTCTTTTAATCAAGATGACTTTGGCAATTAAAGGGGCTTGTGGCTCCATGTGAACTTCAACATTTTGTTTGCTTGTTTCTGTGAAAAAAAATATCAAAATTAAAGATTACATTGAAATATAGATTTCTGTAGGCAGTGTGGACATTTCAACACTGGTGGTCATAGGTAGTGTGGACATTTCTACACTGGTGGTCATAGGTAGTGTGGACATTTCTACACTGGTGGTCACTCAAATCTATCAGAGTGGGACATCTTTGCATTTGCTAATGTTTTAATCAATTTCTTTTATCAGTTTTTCATTACATAGAACTTTGTTGTCTTTGTAAAATTTAATCCTATTTTCTTCCTGTGAAACTGCTAGCGTGAGACTGCTTTCCTGATTACATTTTCAGACACTTCATTATCGGAAACACTAATGACTTTACGTGTTTGTTGCAGGCCATGCAACTTCACCAAATTCATTTACCCATCTAGTAACTTCTTGTCACAGCTTCAAGGGTTTCTCTGTGTCAGGTGATGTCTTCTGCAGATAGAGACAATTTAATTTCTTTCTCATTTGGGTTATTTTTACTTTTCTTGTCTAATTGCTCTGGCCCACTTCTAATATCTTGAATAGTTGAGAATAGGAGTGACTGGGGTGGAACCCTTATCTTACTCCTCTTCTTAGAGGAGAAGCTTTCAACTTTAGGGTATTAACTCTAGTGCTAACTTGGTTTGTCATCTCTGGCCTTTATTATATTGAGGTACTTTCTTTTTAAAAAAATATCTTATTTATTAGCAAGCAGAGAGAGAGAGTTAAGAGAGATAAGAGAGAAGAGACACAGACATTTTGTGTATCTGGCTTTACATGGGCCCTGGGGAATAAAACCAGGGTTGCTAGTCTTTACAGGCAAGGGCCTTAACCACTGAGCCATTTCTCCAGCCCAAGGTACTTTCTGTATATACATAAATTATTGAATTGGGTTTTTTTTGTCATGAAAAGATGTTGAAGTTTGTCAAATTATGGTTTTTGCCCTTGGTTTTGTTACTATCATATATTACATTGATTAATTTGTGCTGGTGAACCATTCTTGCTTCCCAGGGAGAAATCCCCATTTGACCCTGGTGAACAATCCTTTTATCCACTGAGTGATTTGATTTCAGCTACAGCTGTGTTGAGGACTTAAAGACTTATGCTCACCACACATATTGAGCCGTAAGACTCTTTTTTTCTAGTGACCATGACTAGTTTGGTATCAGGATAATACTGGGCTCATATAATAAATTTAGAAGCTGTCGCAGTCAGCCACACGCCACTGGGATGAATCTTCAAACCAGGCACAGTTTATGGGAGGAAAGTATTTATTGAAACTACAGATTGAGGGAAGTTCCGTAACAGCCAAAGAGGTTGGCCCTCTTTCACAGGTCCCAGCAGAGAGAAATCCATCCCCTACACCATACACACAGAACAGCAAACAGGCAGGAGGGCCAAGGAGAGAATTCTTTCCCCTTTACATAGCCATAGTGTGGGGGTCTTGTAATTCTATCCCAGACTTAATGGCTTCCTGAGTCTCTGGCATTTCCTTCCTGCACTGCCCACACGGGAAAGGATGTTTACTTCCAGCTCCTTTGAGCTTCCTTACATCCTGCCCCCTACTGAGAGGCTGCCTTCCTGTGAACATCCTCAGAGACCCACCCAAGATAATTAAAAAGGTCCAAGTTGACAACAAAAACCTAATCATCACAGAAGCATTCCTTTCTCTTCATTTCTTGGAAACATTTCCAAATGGATTTTATTATTTCTTGATGAAGTATTTGATAAAATTCAACTTTGAAGCCCTCAGGCTTCACCTTGATGGGATTTTTCTTTAATATTTCTGATTCAGCATCTACTTGTTATTGGTCTGTTCATATTTTCTATTTCGCCTTGATTTGTTCTTGGTAGGTTTTATTTTTTTCTGGGAATTTATTCTTTTCTTTAAGGCTATCCAATCTGTAGGTCAAATTGTTCATAATGGTCTCCTGTGGTCCTTTGTATTTCTGTGGTATCACGTGAAACGTCTCCTTTAATTTACAGTTTGGTTCCTGTGAGTATTCTCTCTTCTTTGGTTATACGTTTGTCAACTTTATTTATTGTTTTTAAAAAACCAACTCTTGGTTATCTTGATCCTTCCCATTGTTTTTCTAGACTTTATTTTGCTGATTTCTGTTCTGCCCTTTGTCATCTCCTTTCTTCTACCAGCTTTGACCTCAGTCTGTTCATTATATCATTCCCTGAGGTACAATGTTATATCTTTGGGAATCTTTCTTCCATTCCAATGTAGGCATTTGTTGCTATAAACTTCCCTCTCAGAACTCTTCTGGCTGAATCCCATATGTTTTGGGATGCTGTTTCCAACTTTGCTTGTCTGATAATATATTTTTTTATTTCTCTTTCAATTTCTTCTTCCACCCAGTAGCCATACTAGAGCATCCTGTTCAATTTCCACATATTTGTGAATTCCCAAAATTCTTCCTTACAGTGGATTTTAGTTGTGTTCCATTGGGGCTAAAGAAAAAGATACTTGATATAACTTCAGTCTTTTTAAATTTTCTAAGACTTGGTTGTGGACTAGCATAGAATCTATTATGAAGAATTATTGCATGTTCTTGAGGAGAGTGGATTTTGATGCTTTGGGGTAGAATGTTCTATCTATTTCTGCTGGGTCCATTTGTTCTAAAGGGTAAAGTCCAATGTTTATTGGATTTCTGCCTTTCAACAGTTTCTGTTGCTGAAAGTGAAGTGTTATGTTATCCCCTAGGAGTGTACTGTATCCAACTTCAGGCCTATTGTTTACGTATTCTCACATGAATGCTTATATATATACATACACATACATACACACATACACACACATATAAATTTGTTTTATCATCTTTGTCACTTTATCTTTGCTATATATTATTATAGCGTATCAGTAACTTACATATCTCTATAGAAACCCACTTGTCTCTTTTTCCAATTTTTGTCTCAAAGTCTATTTTTCTGGCATGAAAGTCCAGCTTGTTTTTAATCCACTCACTCACTGAATGGATTAAATTGAATTCACTTTTGATTGGAAAATGCATTCATATTCATGTAATTATAGGAAGGTAAGACCTTCTGTGGTAGTTTGAATGGATGTCCCCCAATAGATTGAGGAGTTTTGTTAAAGCTTGTAACTTGAAAGAAGTGTCACTGTGGGTGGATCCTAGAGTCCCACCCTATGTTATTTCTGGGGTGGATCTGGAATCCCACCTATGGTGTGCAGAGAGCAGTCTGAATGCGCTGGAGTTCCTATGGTTTTGGTGGTAGGAGTGTGTTTCGTTTAGGAGGTGCAGTGATGGTTTCTCTCTCTGCTTGGACCTGTGAAAGGGGAACAGCCTCTTTTGCCATTGTGGAACTTCCCTTGGATTGGTAAACTTCAAAGAAATCCCTTCTTCCTCCCATAAACCGTGCCTGGTTTGGAGGTTCATCCCAGCAACGTGAGCTGTTCACAACCCCCTCCCACTGCCATTCTGCTTCTTGCTTGCTTTTCTTTCCCTCTTATTTTTGTAGCTTCTTTGGTTCTTTCCTCCTGTCATGTCTTCCTCTGTAATTTCATGACTTCCTGCAGTGATGTTCTTGACTTCTTTCTGCCATGTCTTGTATCTCCTATAGCTCATATCCTGCAATTACTCAAGTCTTCCATAAAACATTGTGTAGTTGTTAACAGACTATTGTAAGCTGACACTAACTCAACTTTATTTATAAATGTATAAACTGCCTTGAAAGAGCACGGTGGCTCAGACCTGTAATTCCAGCGCTCAAGAGATTGAGGAAGGAGGATCGTTGTGAGTTTGAGGCCAGCCCGAATTACAGAATAAATTCCAGGCCAGCCTGGGCTACACAATAAGACCTTGTCTCAAAAATACCAGAACAATGGCTGGAAAGATGGCTCAGCAGCATGGTGTTCTCCTCCTGCTTGGTGGGTTTGCTTGCCTACAAAGTCGAACAACCTGGGTTCAATTCCCCAGGACCCACATAAAGCCAGATGCACAAAGGGGTGCATGCATCTGGAGTTCATTTGCAGTGGCTGGAGGCCCTGATACTCCATTCTCTCTCTTCCTCTCTCTCACTCTGCTTGCAAATAAATAAATAAATAAAATATTTAAAAATACCAGGACAAAATAAAACAAAAATAATACGTTTTTATCGCCATCTTTCCTAACTTCTGTTTTTTGTGTCCTAACTTATGTATTTTATGCTGTAACCTCCTTAATTGAGATGTAGTTATTTTTTTTTTTTTTTAGCAGTTTTGGTCTCAACCACCTAGAAGAGATGCTTACATCCCCACACCTCCACTGCAGTGCTCTTGCTCTGTGAGGGCGTTTGCCAGTGAGTTTGATGTTCTTTACTAAAAGAACTCCCATTGTAGTTGCTTATAAAGTAGGTTGAATGGTGAACTTCAAGTTGTGTTTCTGTGGGAAAGTACCTCTGATTTCTGCAGCGCTGCTTTGTCAAGCAAAGTGTTTTGGGCTGACACTTCTCTCTTTTTGCATGTGGAATATATCATTCCATGTCTCCTGACATTCTACATTTCTCCTGAGAAACCTGAATATCTCCCCTACTATGTAAGAATCTACCGCTGGTCCTCTCTGCTTCTTTGATTTTTGACATTGTTTTTTTTTAAATATTTTATTTATTCATTTTCAAGCAGAGAGATACAGAGAAAGAGATACAGAGAGAGAGAGAGAGAGAGAGAGAGAGAGAGAGAGAGAGAGAGAGAGAGAGAGAGAGAGAGAGAGACCAGGGCCACCACCCTGTGGGTCTGGCCCATGTGGGACCTGGGGAATTGAACCCGGGGCCTTAGGCACTGGAGGCAAGTGCCTAACCGCTGAGCCATCTCTCCAGCCCTTGACATTGTTTTTATAAGAGACGGGATAGTCTTTGGGGTGAATCTGATTGGAAATCTATGAGATTCCTATACTTAGATATTTATATCTTTTCCCAGACTTGGGAAAAGTTTTAGCTGTTATTTTTTGAAATGAGCTCTCTCTCTCTCTCTCTCTCTCTCTCTCTCTCTCTCTCTCTCTCTCTCTCTCTCTCTCTCTCTCTCTCTCTCTCTCTCGTCCGCCTTGAAAGCTTACAATGCAAAACACAAGTTCTCTTGATGACATCTCATAAACCCTGTTAGCTTTTTCTAATCTTTGATTCTTTCGTTTTCTCCCTATGACTAGATTGTCCATTCAAATCACCTGTTTTCAGAATTGGTGTTCTCCTCCTGCTTGGTGGGTTTGGCCGGTGACACTGGATTGTATTTCTGTGTCATCCACAGTAGTCTTCAGCTTCAGAATGTCAGAACCTTTAAAAAAATATTTCAGCCTGTTAAAATTCTTCATTTTTTTCATGCATTATTTATCTAACTTCTTTGAACTTTTTTCTCTGTGTTCTTTTGTAGTGTATTGAACTTCCTTTAAAAAAAATTAAATTCTTTTTCAGGCAAGGCCCAGGTTGCTATTACTTTGGGATCAGTTACTAGACAACAATGGCATTGTTTACAAAATGATGTTTTCTTGGATATCCATGGTGGTTTTTTTTTTAATTGTTGTTGCTGTTGCCTTCCATTGGTCTGTACATCTGACAGAGTGGTGGCCTCTCCCAAGCTTTGTGAACTGGGCTTAGAGTGGGTTATCCTCATGGTGGGAGGTGAGTTACCAGCTGGGTGAGTCATGGTGACCCTGGCTTCAGAGACATAGTTAGTGGTGACTCAAATCTCTGTGAGCTTATGATGTGAGGTTGTTGCTGGCACAAATCACAGGTCCCAGCAGCCAGTTCTTGAGGTGTCTACAGGGGGAGCAAGGACCATTGGGATCCTTCTGGTCTCTTCTCTTCCCCCACCAGGGAAGGTATAGACAAGAGGGTGTTTCTAGACTCTTGATCTGGCTTTTGGTGCTCTCTTGCAGTAGTGATAACACTGATATGAGGCAGGCAGCATGTTTAAAGCTGTGTCTGAGGCCCCAGACTATGTAGGCAGTGGCTACAGTATGTATTGCTGTCAGTGGCTGGCTTTGCCTCACTGGAAGCCTGCCTAGCAATAGGCCTTCCCACATTGGCTCTCTGGTATCGGCAGCCATGCCATGCACAAAGTCTTCTGGAGGAAGTATATCTAGCCATGGTTGCCTTGGAATGTACTTCATAGAAGCCACAATGTGAAATAAGCATAAAAAGAAAAGGGCCCATCAGATAGGGCAGAGCTCGCCCATATCAATGAGCTAACATTACAGTAAATGACCAGAGACCAAAGCCTAACGGAGCTGATCCTCCATCCCTGCAGCATCTTCCAGTCCTGGGGCTGGGTCCTGAGGCTCTCTTGTCATGCAGCGGAGAGGTTCTACACACACTCTGCATTGCTAGATTCAACAAATAGAAATGTCAGCTACCTGATCAAACTGCCATCTCAGAGAAATGACAAGTTTTCATGTAAGGATATTACGTGCAGTATCTAAGACACCATAGGAATTACCTTCTTGCTGCTGGGACAGAACACCCAACCAGAGCACTTGATGGAGGAAAGGGTTGATTTTGGTTTACTGTTTCAAAAAGAAGTATAACCAGGCCTGGGGGGTGTATGCTTTAATCCCTGCACTCGGGATGCAGAGGTAGGAGGATCACAGTGAGTTCAAGGCCATCCTGAGACTACGTAGTGAATTTCAGGTCAGCCTGGACTAGAGTGAGAACCTACCTCGAAAAACCAAAAAGAAAAATAAAAAAGGAAATTCCTGGTTCCTGGGAAAAACATAGCCGGCATCACATTCCCCAGCCCAGGAAGGAAGTAGTGTGAGTACTGGACTATATTATCCACAGCCCTCCTCCAGCAAGACTCTGCCTCCCAAAGGCCCCACAACTTTCCCAAATTGCCACCAGCCGGGGACCAAGTATTCAAACCACATGATCCTAGGGGGGACCTTTTGTTCAAAGCACCACAGACACACTTTGGAAAGTTTTGTTATCCATCTGAAATGCAGAATCAACTGAGTATCCTGTATCTTGTCTGGCAATCCTTCCTCCAGGCTCTGAAACTCCTGGGAGGACTTGGCTTTTTTTTTTCTGACTCCTCCCATTACCTGTTGCCAAGGAAACAGCGGTGCTCAGGTGTTGGAAGACTTTAGGATCACCTGGAGGCTAGCGACACCAACTGCCAGTTCTGAGTTAATGATGGGGATGACTTGGAGTGGGGACAGAATTTTCATTTGTGACAAGTTTCCAGGTGATGTTGAAAGATTCAGAAGCCACCCAGACACTGGCATTTATATGAAAACAGAGGCCCCACTGTGAGAGACGCAGCCATACATCTGGTGGGAATGAAAGTCCCATGGGCTCTGTTTGTAGCACCCAGTTCTCCAATCTCTTACCTACTGAGACCTG
>PVHP010003541.1:0-77000 GCA_004024765.1 Zapus hudsonius
CAGGGCCACCACCTATGTGGGTCCTGGGGAATTGAACCAGGGGCCTTAGGCACTGGAGGCAAGTGCCTTAACTGCTGAGCCATCTCTCCAGCCCTGTGTGTCTCTTTCAAGGTGGGTTTCTTGCTTGGGATTCTTGCCCTGCTGTTCTGTGCTCTGCCCACCACAAGCTCCACCTCCTGGATCTCCTTGTGTGTCTGTGTGCCAGTATTACAGCCTACCATAGCTTCTGGCTTTTCATGTGGGATGGGTCCAGGGATTGAACTTCGGCACCCCAGCTCGAATGGGGAGTACTTTATCCATTGTGACATCTCCACAGCTCACGTTTTCAATTTTAAGAAGCTCAAGATTGTGTGTCCAGGAGCTTCCTGTCCTTTTTCATTTGGAAAGTTGATGGAGTATTTTTCTTCCTTGATAGATTGATAAAATGATTGCTTTCATCCGTAATTTCAACCATTTTGAAATAAAGTCTTTAAAATCATTTTCTGTATCTTCCTTGAGCTCAGCTTCATATTAAGCTTTTAGCTGGTATATGAAAGTCATTGCATCGAAAATGACAGTCCTCTGCAGACTTTTACTCACCCTGGCCACTGACAAATAATATTCTTTAGGTTGAGAATGATGAGTCTCATTTACATTACCAAAGCACTAAACAAACACATATTTTCTTTTGGAGAAACAGAAACGAGGCTTCCCTCTAGAGCACAAAACCTTAGTGCAGATGTCAATATAGCACATACATTTTATATCTTATCATCTCCACTCTAGACTTGGCATTGGCTGATCTGGGTGAAGGAAAACAATGTCAGTTAGTACTCAATCTAATTGTTTCACATCTCCCAGGACCTCTGAGTGTTCTTTTTCTTTTGTTTTTCATTTTCTACTGTCTAATGTATTCCTCAAATTCTTTCCTCCAGTACAAAAATCACTTCCTTTGAGATGATACGTTGTTATGACCACAGATACCAGCAGCCAGAGAGTCACAAATTCTTTCCAGAACAAGCTTTAGTTAAGCCAAGCTCTCGAACTTTCTAGGCTCATCTGTCAGCCTCCCTGCAAAATCATTTTAGCAACATTCCCTCCTCAATAACTGATCACTTTAATACCTGATAGATCTCTATCCCTCCCCTCCATAAATCCCCAGTAAATATCAGGTCAATCTGCCCATCTCTGGGCAGTTCAGAAAACAAACAAACAAACAAAATAAAACCATGCTTCTGATCTTTTCTCTGGTTAATTTTCCTTACTCTTCCCTTCATCCTTCTCTTTAGTTATGAGGTCATACTTGACCATACTGTATTTGGAGTTGAGCCCAGCTCTGCCCCCCTCCCCCAACTTCCCCAGTAGCCTCTATGCCTACAGCCATGGTCCTCAATAAAGTTGACATTTCTGGGTTTAAGAGGTCCACTGAGTAATCCTTGCTCATAAACAGAGCTGGAGGCATATGGAGTTAGTGACAGAGCACATTCCTACTTTGGTTTGAAGTGATTATTCTTAGCATCTTTCCACTGCCTCTGGTCCAGAAAGGTGGATATCATAGCACTAAATATTCACTTCAGGAAGAAATGAATAATGTAGTCATGTACTGGAAATAACATCAATAAGGGTGCATATCAAGCAGATAAATGGAAAATTAATCCATGTTAATTTAGAAGGGGTTTCTGGGTCCATGAGTGACCCAGGGAGGCTGAGGCTGTAGTCTTGCTTGCGTTCAGTCCTCCTCTCTCCATGGAATCTGCACTGGGGAGCATTACTACTGAAACCCAGAAAGCAGAGCAGGGCGCCTGGATTTCCCAGTTCATCTTGATGGACGTCTCACTCATTGAAGAAGCCAAGGGCTCTGGCTGCATTTCAGTCATTGTATTTTAAGTTTTGAAAGTTGATGATAGATTAATTTTAAGTTTATTTTTGTTTTTTTTTTCTTCTCTTTGTGGTAAAGTGAAGACAGGATGAAGCATACATTATTCTTTCCTCATGGCCCAAAAAGTTATTACTTGAAATGATAATTTGCATTAAAGGAGACTTGAAATTATTGATCTTTGGAGTCCAGTCTTCCAGACAAAAAGTGGTCTTTCATTCATGACCTAACAGTGGTCATCGTTACCTACACAATTTCTGAGTGTATGTGAGTGGCCTTCATCATCGCCTGAGCTAGATAGTCACTGGGTGAGAATTTCCCAGTTGGCTCTGGAGTCTGACTCTTGGTACAGGCAGAGCGTGTGAGGTCTGTTGTCTTCATCCGGTCCTCCCCATGCATGGACAGAAACAGACCCCATCATCTGGGCAGCCAAAATAGCCTTCTTTTATGACTCCAAGTTGTTTGGGTGCAATAGGAGTGGTGTACAATCAATATTTCAAAGCCTGTGGTGTTCTCTCCAGGCATAGCAAGGAATAAGCAGAAGGGAAAGGAACTGTGACAGATGCCCTCCGAGTTACCTTGCAGAGTGGCTTTGTGGACTCACGCTGCTGTTTGATGTGACTTCCAGCAGACCTTTCATTAAATCCACGCCTTGGGCTGACCCTCATCACTCTATCCTGGCCCCAGTGCCCTTCTCCACATGGGCATGTGGCCAGGACCACAGAAGGTTGTGTTGATGAGCCTAGCCTCTCTAGGGGGCAAGAGTTGCCCTGCCCCTGTCCCCACAGGCGCTGGCAGACAGGGTAATACCCTGTCTGTGAGGGCCATTAGTGTGACCAGATGTGCCCTTGCTGAGCCTGGATCTCTCAGCACCACACAGAAATAGCAACCAGCAACAAAGGCTAATTATGTCCCCAAATGTAAGTGTTTTCAAATAGAAACAGCTTAGAAAGTGGCTGAACTCTGGTAGCTGCAGTCTTTCCCCATTTCTCATCACTGGGCTTGTTTGGTCTGCCCGGGAGCAGCACCGCTAGCTAGAATTTTATCAGTACATTTACTCAACCTTTGCTGTACACGGTTATATGAGGGGTATATGGTTCACGCAGAGCCAACATTTAAGAACTGGTTGGTCAGTGGAAAAATGAGCCCTGACTGGAAAAGAATTCTTCCCATGTAAATGAATCCTTGTGTTTGTAACATGAGGGAATTTCTTATTTGGCAATGCTGGACACAATCTCCAAAATTGTACTAATCTGCATAACAGACCTTCAGGTCTACTGGCTGCAAGTGATTTACTGTTAATGGAGTGACATCTTGGTGGGTTTTATACTTTGTGGAAATGACCTTGAGAAGAGGCTGCATTGCACACTCGTGTGTTAGTGCTGCTCACATTTTTGGTGAGAGAAGCTTCTCTTTTCAGATGGCAGTGACCACTGTGGAGACACAAAACTCATCAAAGTAATGAGAATAAATGTCTATTGAGTGTTAACACTAAATGATACACCTCTGCCACACCCTCCAAGTCTCATTGCTGAAGAGGTGCAGAAAAAAAATGTAAGTGAAAGGAAGGGGAGGTGTGTTTGGTAATAATGTCCTCCAGACTCAAAGGGATCCTGGTTTTCATGACCTCACAGCTGATGATGACGACCACACGGACCTGAATAATAATGAGAGAGGAAAACGGGACATCAAAGTGGACAAGAGACTGTTGGGAAGAAGGATTCAGTGGAGGAAAACTCAGAAATGGGGAAAAGGAGGGGATTATGACCATGTTACATTTTCTATAAGGACGGAAGTTGTCAATGGAAAATTCAATCAAAGGCTGCTGCACTCAGTGATGGGTGTTTGCTGGCCACCACGTTCACCACCACGTCTACTAGTCACTCAGGAGTAGTTTGGGGGAAGATAATTTTTTAAAAAATATTTTATTTATTCATTTTTCAAGGAGAGAGAGAGAGAGAGAGAGAGAGAGAGAGAGAGAGAGAGAGAGAGAGAGAGAGAGAGAGAGAGAGAGAGAGAGAACACCAGGGCCACCACCTTGTGGGTCTGGCTTATGTGGGTCCTGGGGAATTGAACCCGGGGCCTTAGGCACTGGAGGGCAAGTGCCTCAACTGCTGAGCCATCTCTCCAGCCCGGGGTAAGATCATTTTTTTCAGAGAATCCTCCAATTTATGAGACTCATGGTGTTCTCTCTTGCAGATTTCCTGTGTGAAGGTGGATCAAGCTGAGAGAGACATTAAACCTGCTAGATGAGGCCAAATTCTTAGCATCACTTCCTGCCTCCCAGCATCATGGGGTGAATCTCGAGACTGTTTCCATAGACCTCAGTTTACCTGGGCCAAGAGTGCTGGTTCTGAGTGATGGGGGTTCCTAATAAATATGTACTAAAACTTTCAAATCTCAGCCAGGAAAGCGTTTTTGGAATAAACCCCAGGTGGTTATGGCAGAAGACCTGAAGAACAGAAGAGCCACTTGGATAGAACCCCTTGCCATTTCATCTGTTTTAGATTTCCCTTACTTTGCTTTTTTCCAAAACCATCTCATTAGCCCTAGGGGTTTAATTCTGTCATTTTACAATGCTTTGACACAGAAGGCCCAATCCTTTCCTTGGTTTCGTCTTTAAGAATGAAGCATAAGTCCCCTACCACAAAGACTGATCCAGACGGCCCACGGAGGAGGATATCCAGCTGACTGGGAATGGGGAAGGGGCGTAATGAGGAATTGGGGATAACAACTCATTGTTGGCCCACTAAACAATGTAACTCATTATGGACAATAAAAAAAAAAAGATACATACAATCAGTCAAAAAAAAAAAAGAATGAAGCATAGTGTGGTTTCCTTAAAAAGCAATTATTTAATCAATAATAATGGCCCCTTCTATGTGTGGATGCCAGAAATTTTATAATGAAAAAAAAAACCTCTCTGCTCAGAGGTCTATATTATACTTCTCATGAACTGCCCACTTTATTTCAGAAATAAATGCAGTCACTCATATTTTCTTTATGCATTATATTCTCTGAAACACTTGGCATAAACACTAAGATATTAAGTTAACATAAAAGCACATTTTCCCAGATTCCCAACAGCTCACCTTTTCCCCTCACTTAGGCGATGTCTCTGAGTCAGGACTTTCTTAGGCTCCTGTAACTTACTCTCCTTCCCCAGTGGACTTCCATGACGCACCTGGTGGGCATCTCCACCAGAGATGACGGACATCCTTGATGATAGCCTAAACCTCATATACATGGAGTCTCAAAGGAAGGACATGGTTTACCTCTTAGAAACACAATCATCTTCCCCTCTTTCCTCTACCAAGGTCTTTTCCCACAAGGCAAGCTCCCCTCTCTGAAGCAGACCTCACCAGATGAGGGGAAGAGTGTGGAGTGTTCATGTGGACATGGCCCCCCAGGGGTGAGCTTTTCCCTCTTTGTTTGGTGCATCACTTAATATTCTTTTTAAAGGCAGAGACACTAAAGAACATCCTAATGATCAAATCTCTGAAATATGTTTTTGGTTACAAGAAGTCTTGGCAAAACCAGTGAAGTTTTTTATTTGTTCCTATTTTGTGCTAGCCCCCTGTCACCCCAAGGAGTCATGTGACTCCTAAGGGTGTCAGCTTTATAACTTTCTAATTAAAAGGTTTATAGATAGACCCATTCAGCTATAAAACTATGGTTCTCAGAGGCTCTCTCTTCTCCATTGGCATCAGTGTCTTCCTTCTTTCCTCATAACTCCCCCCATTTATTACCTTTTAAAAGTCTAAAATAACCATATCTCATTTCAGAACTTGTTAGCAATGCCAGTTCTTGAGCCCCTCCCTAAAACTACTGGCCAGAAATGAGTGCTGATCTGATTGTACCATCAAGTGTGGAAGGATTCCTGGTGTAGGACTCTGCTTATTCCTATGGCTTATGAAATATTTTGGAGCAAGAGTGAAGTGTAGTATACAATAGACCTTCTTTGGTTCAGGGAATATGATTGCTGAAAAGAACTGCTTTTAAGGGCAGTATTTTGTGACACTTATTTAAATTTTGACAGTCCTCTATGGACATTAAGATGTCACATGATAAAACAATCTTTCTTAGAAACTTCCCTTCCTATCATCCTTTTCCTCTTGATTGATCTCTCCTTATTAAAAAAAAAACAAACAAAAATAACTTCTCTAATCTTTTCCTTTTTATGGTCAAAATTATTTTATGGAACTAGGGGACAAAGGAAGTGAAATTGAATTTAAATGGATTTCGATGTAAAGTTTCTCTATATAGAAAAAAGAAAAGGCTGTATTTCAGCATCTGGGGCCATGATTTAAGGCCTGTTCACATGGCTAATTATTAAAGCATGAGAAACACAGCTTTTAAACGGCAGGAGGAAAGGTGCATTTTTTAGTCTACCTTCTGTTTCTGCTGGACTGGGTTTCCAACAGATAACAAGAGCCTCTGGGCAGCCAGCCAGCTGGGAGCACGGATGGACCCTGTTCTCACTTAGCAATGGATCCTGGTCATTTCCCTGAGTCAAGAGCGAGATGAGAGAGGCATTGGCAGTGAGTTTATGTATAAAACCTAAAATGTCTAACAGAATTAAACCAGAGCATCTTAGGTTTCATAGAACCAGGGAGGATGGTTGACTTCCTTGTATTGTAGAACTAGTCTGTTGAAAAGAATTCACGTGTGTATGTTTAATTATCAAAGGTTATCTCTTTAGTTCATATGACCATGGTGAGCATTAATTAAGCATGTAATTCACTTCTGGCAACGGGTGTGGTTTACATACTGTTTTCTTTTTTAATTTCTGTTTAGCTATTTTCTGAAGTCACATTCTCTAGAATCAACAAGGGCATATATGTGACAGAGAAAACATCAACTCTGCACAAATAGGATCTCATAAAACTGCGAATGGTGATGCCTGAGAATGCGGTTAGCGTTATAGAGCATGCAAAATTCATTCATGAATACGTCTGCAAGGAAACTTAGGTAAATACTGACAAAGTCACAAGAACGCTGCAATTCTGATGGCATTTCTTGGAGGCAACGCACAACGTGATGAAGGGATGGTAACATTTTGTGAAATGAGATGAAGGCAGCCGGATAAGAGGAAAACACATTTTCTTTACAAAGTAAACCATTTGACCAAAATAGATGGTTGGCGGGGAGGGGGAGGGATGGGGAGATGGTAATTTCAAAAAGCACTCGCAAAGGTGTTTTCCTTAGCTTCAAATTTCCCACAAGCTTTTCTGTAACACATCATTGAAGCTGTGAAATTGGATAACAAAATCCAAGAAACATCAAGGTCATCTTAATTAAAATTAAGTTTCAGTGAAAAGCAAAAGCTTTTAGGTGCTGTTTTCTTCAAGGCTCTTCCAACACCCATCAGAGCTTTCTCTCTTTGAGTGTTCGTGTGGCATCAATGAGCTATTCTAGTAGGCTTTAAGCAACTGGAAAACATTTGCTCTTTCCATTTTCATTCCCAGTCTACAAAGTCTTAAGCGTTGAATGCTCACTCCATGACTCAAGCTCATGGCGGCATGCCTGACTTGGTATTAAGGCCAACTCGCTTTACGGTCTGGTGGTAAGCCCTGTTCAACCTAGGCTCTTTGTTCAATTTCTGACGTCCCTTTAGCTGGTCTTTCTGTAACTTGGATTTCTGATCCCTTGCAGCCCACAAGGGAAGTGAGGAGGGTGCTCCTGTGGAGAGGTTTTCTTAACAAAAAACAAAATTGTAGAATGGTGGGTGAATCTTGGCATTTCTCTGCTTTTTCATGTGAAGGTCCTCAGGACAGAGAGAAGATGTGTTTCCCCTTTAACATAAGCCTTCTGCAGTTTCTGGAAACAGCAGGCAGACAAGTCTGCTACACAGAAAAGTCAAAGAGTGAGTTGTATTGTGTACAAAATCAGAGCAGAAAACTGACTCTTCGGTATTATTTTGGGTAATAGGACAGCTGAGCCTTTCCTTATCCCCCCAAGTCCATCTTTCCACTATTAGTAATCCTATAATAGTTGGTATTTTTGCTCCATTGAGTGGAAAATAAACAAATATCCTTGAGGGAGGTAATATTTTCTATTTTGCAATACTTTATATCACACATATATTTCATTATGAATGAATTTACCAATTCCTGATAAAGGAGGGATAGGAAAAATTTCTTAGAGGCAAAAGGCAAGGATGCTTAATTATCATGGCTTTAAAGATAAGTGAATATTTGTGCTCTCTATTAATCTCATTTGAAATCTCCACAAGTGTCCCCTGGAGGCATGAGAGTTGAGTGTGTAAGGGCTTTGCACACTCGCTGGAAAGCTGTGTAGTGAATATCAGATGTCAAAAGCCCCATCACTTAATTCTGAATAAGCAAATTTTATGCATGCTTTAGATTGCATAACACTCAGGAAAATTCTCAGGCTACAGAAATGTATGAAAACCATTCAAAATTTATTTACATTAATAGTTTTTATTATCAAATTTGCTGGAATGTCTCCTAAATTGAAGGACAAACTGTCCATCCTGTTTACTACCTTTAAGGAGTAAAGTTATGCTTATTTGATTTTTGTTTGCAGAAATTCATTTTTGGAAAACTTCAGGAGTGTGTGTGTGTGTGTGTGTGTGTGTGTGTGTGTGTGTGTGTGTGTGTGTGTGTATTCTGAGTATAATCCTGGAGTAGTCTTACTCACAAGAAATTGTATGTATGTGACATTCATAGTTGCTTGCTATAGTTTTTTTTAATGCATTTTCTGAATTCTTGGTGGAGGTATTTATCAACTCTTCAAAATGTGTGCAACGGTGAACCACTTCTCTGCTCTGGGAACCCTGACAATATCTTTTACTGTTTTGTCCCCTATGTCTGGTAAATTGGAAATTTCAATATCGTTTCCTGTTGCCTTCTTTCATCTTCATTTATATTACTTTTATTAGCCAATTCAGTTAGAAACAAGAATATGTTTTCTAAGGCATCTCTTGAGAATGTGCCAGAATGCTTACTACAGGTTATATTCCAACACAGTGAAACCATCAAAACAAATATCTCAAGATAGGAAAAGCATTTTCCACCCCATGACCGGCAATGCCAGGAAATAAGAAAACCATAAACTCAACAAAATAGCAGTGAAACAATGGAATTTAGAGGGCCTCTCTTCCCAGATAGCAATATAGGCCTTACCTTTCAATAATAATTTATCACGGGGGAGAAAATCTTCTCAGCTCTGCTGTAGGAGAAATACTCTCAGAAAGCACATTGCTTTGTTTATTAGAACCAGAGAATCTTAAATATGGAATGGAATTCAGTATCTTTTAGTCAAACCTTAAGCGTGTGACTTGGCTTAGGGTTACCTGGACAGCAGAACACAAGCAAAGGGTCTTGTATGACTGCCAAAGAGGATGGAATCCAAGAGTCAGAGTCCAAAACAAAGGGAACAGGGAAGGAGGTGTGCTGTGATATGTTTTGATGTGTTGTGAGGCTGGGTTTACTCAGTGCAACTGACTGATCCCTGCTCCTATCTGATGTGCTTTCAGTATGTATGCACTCTGGCTCCTGACTAAGAATATTTTTATTTTCTAGTTTCATGGTTTTCCCTCTTTCTTTTCTAGTGGAATATGTTGCTCCCTATCTTGCTGGTCGGCTTTTATTTCAGAATCATCTCGTATCTTTTCAAAGCTTGCTTTATCAGGGATGATCCCCTATTCAGAATTGTATTACCTCTCTCTTGAGCAACGGGAGCTGTCTGATTGCTAACTCCTCCTACCAGCTTTCCTACTCTCTGAATCTACCTCACACATCGTGATGAGATCAATCTGATATCTACCCTCTATGAGCACCTGTGGATCCTCATTCTCTACCCTGCTGTGTGGTCAAGTTGAGATTCTTTAGCCTCAAAATCTAATTAAACTAATTAGCGACATGGAATATCTCAATACTGGCACAGAGTTAGTATTTACTTTAGTTATTTTGACTCTGCATTTCCCATGTCTAATGGAAAATCAGCCAGAGAAACTTAAGGTGTCACACTCAGATAGATGAAACACGAGCAGAGCAGGTTCACCTTTCTTTAGTGTTTCAGGGAAAAGTAATATTACCAAAAACCCAATAGAGAGGTGACCTTCTCATTTAATTGGTCACTCTTAATCCAACTCAATAATGGGGAAATAAGACTTTTATGACTGACTTAGAGCACTGAGAATTCAGCGTTGGATCTGAAGATAGGATTAAGCATTGTGGTGTTATGCAACAGCTGAGAGGAGAAGACAGGCAAGGAAAGAGTTATATATACTTCATGTATTCAATATCTGTTGGATCTCATCAGCTTTCAGCTTAATTCCCTTTGACCTAAATGACATGAAAGCCATCCCAACTGCTTGTCACATTTGAATCTTGCCAACTTATTCACTCCTCAAAATATCTTTTCCTCATTGCTATCTAGAAATCATATCCATCATCTCAGGACAATCTTCAATGTAACTTCTGTTTACAGAGGAAATCTTACAATGACCTTCAAATAACCTTAAAGTCATGATCCCCCAGCCTCAGCTTCCAAAGTTACTTTATTCACCATTTGTCTGCCATTGACAATCTTTCAAGATTAACAATCTTTTTATTATATTATTAGATGATGTAATATAATAAATTATTATAATATAATAAAATAAATTATTAGTATTAGAATACTTTCAGGATACTTCATCTTACCTCATGGAGCAAAGAACAGTCCTTACATTTAGTGATTAATATTTATTTTCTGAGAATATAAATTATGTATTTAGAACTTGATTGATGGGGGGATTCTTAGAAGTGGGAAATTTCTTTTCTTTTTTTTTTTTTTTTTTGGGGGAAATTTCTATTTGCTTGTTGATTAATCCTTTCAGATTATAAATCTAATTTCCTAAGAAAGTATTGTAGAAAAAGCTGATTTTCCAGGGTTGCATAACTAGTTAGCAAGCCAGAGGCTCGTTTGTTATCAGAATTATCTAGACAATTAGCTCCACCAACTAAGAATGGCCATGCACCCATGGAATTGAGAAAAAGCTATCGATCTGTCAATCCTGTGAGTGTCTGGGCTGGGTGAGTTTCCCATATTGTGTCAAATAAAGCCACAGGCTCCACTCCTGCTGGTGACCTTCCATCATTTCCTTTAAGTTTCAGCTTTAAAACCATACCACCCCCTCACCTCCTACCCCCACCCCTCCCAAACCCAAAGACTATGGTTTTCCAGAAACCGCATGGTGGGTTATGGGAATAATGCCAATAAAATAAAAATAAAAACAGATTTTTTACAAGTGTAAAAATTTTTTCTCAGTGAAAAAAATCTAGAAAAGAAAAGGTGAAGATTATTATCAATCTATAATAATAATAATAAAGTCATTAGATCTATGGCTCTCTTGGTTATTAAGTTAGTTGAATCTAGAATCTCCTATGAGACAAATCTCTGTGCATGCCTCTGAAGGAGATTCTAATGAGGTTAACTGCTGTAGAAAGATTTATCCTGTGATCCACATTATTCTATGGGCTGGGACCCCAGACTAAATGAAAAGGAGAAAGTGAGTTGAACACAGCATTCATTGCTCTCTGCTTTCTGGCTTGAGATTGAATGTGACTAGTTGCTTTATGGTCCTGTTGCTGTACCTTCCCCATCATGATGGATTAACCTTCAAACTGCGAGCCAAAGAAAACCTTTCCTCCCTCAAGTTAACTCCTTATTGGGTATTTGGCCAAAGCAAAAAACAAAAACAAAAAAAAAAAAAACTGGCTAATACAGAAAATTGATACCAGAGAGTGGGGTTGCAGTTATAATCCTCACCGTGGTTCTTAGACCTTGGGAATTGTTTGGGGGAAGTAATGTGGGACAGTTTTGATCTTTGGGATAAAAAGGCCTTAGATACTTATTCTTTAACATGTAAACTTTAAGTGAAAATTCAAGATGATAAGACAGTCGTTTGAAAGAGGCTCAATTTCATCATGAAAGAGAGTTCTAGAGTCAACATACTTTGGTTAGCCAAGTGTGAAAAATTAGCATGGCCTTCCAGGAAGGAATGACATTAGCCTCAAAAATAGCCAGCTCATGTCTACATCCAATAGCAAAGGATTTAAGTCCCCAACAAGAGAGAATTTAGCAAGCCTGCTGTATACCTAACTTCTCCACAGACCTCATAAGCACGGAACATCTGTCTCTAGCTATCAATCTGTCACCTCAGCAAAAATGCAGATAACATTACTGGCTTATAACTCAAAAAATCTACATGTATATATACATGAGAGAAAACATCCAACCCAGTGCTTTACTTATAATGCCTTTCATTGTAACAATCTACAATGTCACCTGCAGTTAAAGCCACAGGACTATAGATTACTCTGTCTCATTTATTTCTTACCACAGCATTCCCGTGCACGTCTACCTGCCTCAAGGCAGACATTATGCTAGACTTGAAACAAAGCAAAGCAAAGCAAAACCAGCAGGTGATCTGGTATCATGTCTTGGAGGTTCTAACTGCTCTTTCAAAGCGCCAAAATGTCTATATTCTAGTAAGGTTCAATAAGTTACAGTCTCTCCAGTTTTGACATTTTATTTCTGAAGATGATGGGCAGTTTTATTATGTAATTTGCACTGGTAATAAAATGTAGGGGCAGCTAAATAATCTGCCTGCTTCCCTTTCCTCATACAGGAATTAAGGATACTCAGAACTGTGTTTTCTGGTTGGTCGTGTTGAAATGGTAGGATAGACCTTTGCGTGAAGACGGACTTGACTTTGAAAGGACTGCTGGACACATGGAGGTGTTGAGCACTTGAACTGTGTAAACCTGAGTGAGGAAGTCACCTGACACTTTTATGCCATTTGTATTATATTTAAGAAGTCACATGTGGCTAAAGAATTCCAGATTGTCCCACACAAAGATGGAACAATCCTTGATGTAATGAGCGATCAGTCAATCTTAGAGTTATGGTAGGAGTCCACATAATATGTAACTTATTATAACATAATTTATCTCGAGACTTTCAGCCTCTTCTTGGTTTAAAAAAAGTGCCATAAAGTGCTTCCTAGCACTGTAAATACGTATGGCTTTTATGCTTTTAAAAGAGTTGAATAGAATATACCTAGGGAAATTCTTCACATTCTTTTTTTTCATGTGTGTTCATTTGAGCATGTGAGTTATTAATTATGGTCTAAAGGAAACACCCATTAGAGTATTTTTCTAAATTTTGACTCAAACTTTTATTTACTTATCAATAAAAAGTAATGGTAAAATAAAGCCATATGAATAATTTTGTAAAGTTAATAAATTGACCAAAATACAAAAGTTCCATTTGGGGATATGAAAGAAGCAGGATCAGAATGCATTCTAAAACATGGGCTTTTCTGTTCCAGTTGCCTGGAATGGACTTCCTAAAAATTCCTGAATGTCTTGCTCCCTCACAGTCATCAAATCTCACTTTGATGTTACTTAAAAAAAAAAAAAGACAGCCTCCCATGATCCTTTGAATCTGGCTCTCTTCTATTGGACTGAGCCTCTCTTCCATTCTGTCTGAACAGAGAGTTATCATATTCCTCAAAATCTTTATTTCTGTGTATTATTAACCTAATTCATTTTTTATAGCCCGCTTCCACTCACTAACAAGAAAACACTTGAAATAAGGGATTTGTTCAAAATATTATTTAGTGAGAAATTGAAGATTACCTAGATATTTCTCAGAATCTACCATAGTCACAAGTAGAGTGCTATAAAGCCAAACAAAAGGGTTAAAGATTACTAGTGGTTTAAATGGAAAGCTGTTTTATTGTCAGGATTCTCACACACACTTTACCTCTGCATCTTCGCTTTCTACTTTCTACTCTTAGTGACATTGGAAAAATAAAGACCTCAACAATAAAGCAGCCTTAATACTCACCCACCATGACTCAGGGAACTGAGCAGAAGAGGGGCCAGAAAGATTTTAAGAGCCATGGTGGAGGAGACTATCCAGAGACATGGCCCCCTCAGTAACAACATACAAAGGGGAGTGGAACAGGTTGACTCCAAGGCTATCCATAACCCCCAACCCCATGGACTGATACAGACTGCCCACTGAGGAGGATACTCAACTGATTGGGGACAGGAAAGAGGGAAATCGGGGAATTGGGGTCACCAACACATTATTTGCTCATTCATTGGTTCTAATTATGAATAATAAAGATATAATTTAAAAATACATGTTTGTTATCATACTTTAAATCATGTAATACATACATAAGGAGCACATAATTTATCATGTGATTTCCTTGTTCATGATCCTTCAATGGTTTTGTTTTTAAAGTCAAAATAGGTCAAGTTGTCTTACAAGGACCCTTGAAACCTATTTTTTTTTGTTTTGTTTTCCAGGTAGGGTCTCGCTCTAGTCCAGGCCTACCTGGAATTCACTCTGTAGTCTCAGGGTGGCCTTGAACTCACAGCGATCCTCCTACCTCTGCCTCCTGAGTGCTGGGATTAAAGGCGTGCGCCACCACGCCCGGCGAAACCTAAGTATTACTGTCCCCTTCTATACCGATTTTATGTGATTAAGTTTTCTTCACAAGTTTTGCTGTGTTTCTTTGATTTCACAGCAGCTTTTTACACAGTCGAATTCTTGATCTCTTTCAAGTCTCACGGAAATTTTGTTTGGGTGAATTAAAAAATCTGGTTAGCATAATACAGGATCCACATGGACAAATGTAGGCACATAGTCATAGTAGGAATGTTAAAACAGAGTCCAGAAAGGTTTTCTTTCAGTACTGCTCAGACAACAAACCCCTGAGCCTTGGAGAGCAAGGGAGAGATGTCAGCCCTTAATCAGAGTCCCCTTCTGAACCACTGGGATATACCAGCGTGTAAAGCAATTGGTAATACCTCATAAAATTTACATTTTAGCAAAGTGAACAAGTGTCTTAAAGAAAACGAAGGTTATGTGAAAGGAATGTGCTGTAAAAAGCCAGGTTGCCAGAGCAGAGGGCCCTCAAGACTGAGCCCAAGTTGTAGGGGACAGTATGGCTTAGGAACGTTCCAGGTGTACTTGGTGTGTTCACTGGACAACGGAGAGGCCACTGAGGTTAAAGAGGAATGACCCCCTAGTGTGGTAGTAGGGGAGGAGGTCAGAAAGGCAGGCCTTGTTTCGCTTAGCTGTATGGAAGGCAGTGAGGACTCTGGCTTTTACTCTGTGGTGAATGAAGAACCCTGGCATCAGTGGAGTTGAAGGGGAAATCATTTCCCTTGGTTACAGGTTTCTGCTGAGCAATCCATCAATAATATATTAGGATTTTCTTGTATATGATACACACACACACACACACACACACACACACACACACACACACACGAAATCTCTCGCTGCCTTCCTTATTCTTCTCTCTCTGCCTTCCTTATTCTTCAGTTTCTTCATTCGTCTTCAATTTCCCACAATTTTTTCATGATGTTTCTTATTGTTCTTCTCTTTGGGTTGAAACTTACTGGAGACCTCTGACCTTTCTGTGTGCATGGATGGTGTCATCTTTCTCCAGATCCCCAGATTTTGGGAAATTTTAGCATTATTTCTTTATATCTACTTTCTGTATCTTTTTACTCACATAGAAGGGTCAGCTTATTTGCTGATGTCCTGTAATCTTCAGCCATCCTGTACTGAGTTTTCTTTTGGCTTCTCTTGCTCCAAATGATCTCTTTAAGTTCCTCATTCTTTTGTCTATTTGATCAAGTCTGTTGTGGAAGTGTTTAATTTAACTTTTCAGTTTCGGGTCTGGGGAGATGGTTCAGTGGATAAAGCCCTTGCTGCAAACATGTCAAGACCTGAGTTCAGATCCCTAGAAGCCACGTGAAATGGTATGGTGATGCCAGCATCTGTTTGACATTGCTTCTGTGGTGACATTGGTGATAGAGAATGCCTGGAGACTCGTGGGCCAGCACACCCAACACTGACCCTGTTTGTTTATTTATTTATTTATTTATTTATTTATTTATTTATTTATTTATTTATTTATTTATTTTATTGTCCATAATGAGTTACATTATTTAGTGGGCAAACAATGAGTTATCCCCAATTCTCCGATGCTCCCCCTCCCCCTTCCCCAATCAGCTGTATATCCTCCTCCGTGGGTCGTCTGGATCAGTCCTTGTGACAGGGGACCATGGATAGCCTAGTATTAAGCCAGGTTCTCCTGGCCCTAGTATGTTGTTACTGAGGGGTGCCTTGCCTCTGGATAGTCTCCCCCACCACGGCTCTCATAGGCCGATAGCTAAGATCCTGGTAAGAGAGGAGCCACCACAGTCATACCGTGGAGGATCCAAATGGAACCCCACAGAGAACAATGGGATGAACAAGGGACCCACAGCCACAGCCATTCAATCAACACAGGATAAGCCAGTGAGACAGAAACCAATGATTTTCGACACAAAGACTCCTAAGCTCACAACATTAAAGCAGCCTTAATACCCACCCACCACGACTCAGGGAACTGAGCGGAAGAGGGGGCGGAAAGATTCTGACCCTGTTTCAAAGGCTATGGTAAGCCAGGATGGACCCCGGAGGCTCCTCTCGCCTCCAGATGCAGGCTGTGGTATGTGCATGCTGGCACACAAAGCAAGTATATGCATACATATAGATGTGCATACATGTATCATACCCAAAGATTAGAAAGTAAACGAATACCTTCTTAGCTCAGTATTGTATTATCTCCAGACATTTTAAATTCTTTCTATTTTTTTAATCACACTTATCATTTGTCATGAATTATTTATAAATTGTGTGTGATTTTTCCACCAATATTTTCCTCGAATTCCCTGAACTTAATTAGATTATTATGAATATGCTGTCAGTCATAGATCTCCATTATATCTAAGAGCATTATTGGAGCTTTATTCCTCTTGGTTAGATGTGTTCAATTTCCCTTGTTTTTCATGAACCCAGGAGCTTTTCCATGTTTTACCCAGCTTTCTTCTTTAAATATTTGGCCCATAAGTGTCCTAAACTCCATATGGGGTATAGCACATTTTTCTTTATTTTTTCCCAGAACTCTACAAATGCTCTGCAATATCAACTCTCTCATGTACTAACTTTCCCTGTACGTATTCTGTTCTGTATCAAGGCACCAAAATAATGAGTCCCGTAGTGTTTTTCTTTATCCGTAATATCCATCAGCATTGTGATATAAACTTGTGTAAATATTCTTCTGAATACTCGAACGAGCACTGTAAGTAGCAAGATCTCCAAATTATGCTTTATTGTATTGAATGATTTTAGGTTTTAATTTTGAAAAATTAGCATTTTAGGTTCATATTTCCTATTTCATAATTTTCACATTTTCCTGTTTGTTGGCAGTAAAACTTGCATTAGAAAAGTTTTAATGTGTGTGTGTGCATGTCTGCATGCACATAGGCATACATGTTTGGGTGTACACATACACCAGTGACAAGAGATTTTATCAACTGAGCTGTGCTCCTAGCTTCCTCCCCACTTGTTTTTGTCTTTCTTCTTTGTGTGTTGTTGCTGAGGGGGACAATGATGGTGGAAATTCTCCACCACCATGGCTCTTACAGCCTTTCTGCCCCCTCTTCCCTTCAGTTCCCTGAGTTATAGTCCTCCCCTCTTTTTGAGACAGGCTTTCATATATCTCAGGCTGACCAAACTCCATAAGCAAATGAAGATGACCTTGAACTTCTGAGCCTCCTATGAACAACATCCAAATACTGGGATTACAGTTTAGGCAGTGAAGTGATCAAACCCAGGGCATCTGTGTTTGCTCGGCAAGCATTTGACCAACCACCTTACATCCTCCTCAGGTTCTTCTATTATTCTTTCTCAAACCGTCTTTTTCTGTTTTCACTTAGATTACATCAATTTTTTTCTATTCTATTTAAAAGTATCAATTTGCTTTGATTATGTAGTTGTCAGTGTTGTTGCTTTATCAATGATGATATAAATAACTACCTAATTAAATTATTTAGTGTTAAATTTGTACCTTTGCATGTAAAATATACACCATCATACAAACCCCTTCCATTCTATATATTATCATATATTTTTAATGTATCTACATATATATGTGTATAAAATTCCACCAGGGCATGGGTCTAAGGACTAAAGTTTTCATCTTCATGTATGTGGTAGGCCTGATGTGTACAAATTTGTTTGTGCTTGTGTGGTGCCAGAGTTTAATACAAGGTGTCTTCCTCAGTTTCTCTCCACATTATCTTTTAAAAAATATTTTATTTATTTATTTAGAGAGAGACATAGGAAGAAAGAGATAGAGACAGAGAGAGAGACAGAGAGAGATTGTATGTCCAGCATCATTACACATACTTAGTACTCAAATATTTGAGGCATTAGGGCCACATGGGATCAAAAGGTCAAGGTAAGCCTGGGCAAGACCCTGTCTGTCCTCTGACACCCCTTGCCTTCCTCACAAAACAAGAAAAATTACAGTAGGGCATGATGGATAGAGGCAGGGAACCCAGATAGGAGAATATTGTAGAAATCCAGGTAAGAGATGCTGGTGGCTCAGACCAAAAGGTGGTGACTACTCATTGGATTCTGGGTGTAATGCTACTATGATTTCAGATACATTGAATGCAGAGCGCAAAGGAAATGAAGCTCAGTGTTGACTCATGATTTTGTTTTTGTTTTGTTCTTCAAATTTTCAAGGTAGGGTCTTGCTCCAACCCAGGCAGACCTGGAATTCACTCTGTAGTCTCAGGGTGTCTTCAAACTGATGGCCATCCTCCTACCTCTGCCTCCTGAGTGCTGGGATTAGAGGCGTGCACCACCATGCCAGAACTTGACTCAAGACTTTTAATCTGAGAAACTGAAAGGTTTGAGTTGTCATTCAGTGAAATGAGGTACAAATAAGCACGGTGTTTTGAGGCAGGGTAAAATGACTGTAATTTTGGCCATGCCACACAAACATCGAAGGCTCTATAAAGAAATGCAATTTGCCAAAAGTTATGGGCACATGATACACTTTTGGCGGATAGGTGGTCTGAGTGGTGTGGGAAGTAACTAGATGGATGAGAAGCTCTAGAAAACAAGTGTCTTTAAAAGGAGAAATAGAAGAAATGTATATTCCATAAATTTTACATATTTGTATTGTCCACAATTCGTACTGAAAGTTGGAATACCATAGTGTTAAGAGGTGAGGCCTTGGAAGATGAGGGAGAGATGAGTGCTGGGCCCTCAGTAGCTTTCTTCATGAAAGGACTTGATTGAACCGTTCACCCTCTTGCCCCAGCCTTCCACCATGTGAAGAGAGCTCTCCTCCCCTCTGGAAGCAATCTCTTCCCATTTTGGAAGCAATAAAGCAGCCCTTGTTAGGCAAATGAGCCTCTCACACTTTAACCCTACCAGCCTCTAGAACTGTGAGAAAAATCAACTCATCTTCACAAATTAGACAGCCTATGGTATATATTTTTTAAAGAAAAGTATAAAATGGACTAAGACAATATTTCAATAAGAGTCTAGACGATGGAGAAAAGACGTTTGAAAGGAAGAACTACGTGAGAGGAAAGCCAAGGATTGTGTCTTGTCCTGAATTCAAGTCAGCAAAGTACATGAAGGAAGAGAAATTCATGGTTTGTGTCAAATAGAGCAAATAAGATAATAAAAATAAAATAATAATAAAAAATAAATAATAATAAATCAGAGCAAATAAGATGAGGATTGAGAATAGACTCTTTCACTGAGCAATTTGCTAAAATGGATGTCTTGTGTGTGGACATTTTGATGGAGTGATTATAATAGTGAGAGGCTGTCTGATGGGAAAATGATTAAGAAGAGATCTAGGACAAGAAAAGGAGAGAAGAAAGGCAGAACCGGAGGCAAAGCACACAGGAAATCTTCTCAGGTGGATTCACGGTAAGAAGTAACATCCGGGAAATGATGATGGCTCATGGGTGATGTGGAAGGAACAGAAGACTTTGTTTTTCAAGATGGAAGAAGCGGAATCAAGTCCTCATTCTGCTGAGTCTTGTCAGTTATGCATAGAAACTCTGATCAAGGAAGTAAAAGAGGTTCATGGCATTGAGTGTGCAGTGCAAATAGACTTTCGAGTGTGGAGAGATGGGCTGGGGAGGCGTGAGCCCAGGGTGGTGAAAGGCACTTGCTTAGAATTCAGAGATACTGATTTACAGAATTAAATAGACAGAGCCTTCTTGTAATAAGCTAGAAGCAAGGGCTCTGGCCATAGATGTAAATAGACCTCTGGTTTAATTGACATTGTTTTTAGACTGCTTTAAGGTTTTCAGCAAAGCAAAGCAAGGTTATTGTCCATAAACAAGGTCGAAGAGCAAATTATGGGACAGTCATCTGAGAATCTGGGATAATTAATGGTCCCTGGACTGTTTCACTTTTTCCAAATATTTTGAAAGTTTGCTGATGTGTTTTTGCTATAGGCCTCTTGTTGATCCTCCTTAGTCCACGGTAGGCCTGTTTAATCAAAAGACCCAGTTCTTCCCTCAACTACAGACAGGATGGAGACAACACTGTAAGCAAGCATAGCCTCATGAAGAAAAAGTCACCTAACCAAGGGTACCGTGTGTGTGTGGTAGTCTACAACCAGATAGGGTAGAGTCTTTGAAGGCAGGCTAGGTAGGTAGATTTATTTAATTAATAGTATGAACAAATTGTGTGTGTGTGTGTGTGTGTGTGTGTGTGTGTGTGTGTGTGTGTGTCTGAAGGCCAGAGGTTGAAGTCAGGTGTCTTCCTGAATTGCTCTCCAGCTTACTTAGTGAGACAGTTTCTCTCAAGTGAGCCCAGAGCTTGTCAGCTTTCCCTGAAGATCTCTTGCCTCTATTTCCCAAGTGCTGGGATTAGAGACAGGAACCCAAGCCCACCTGGCATTTGTGCAAGTGTTGGGAATGCAAACTCAGGTCCTCATGCTTGCTGACTGAGTCATCACCACCTCCCTCAGAGGGCACTAAAGGTCTTTGAGATGAGCCATCCGCTTTGCTGGTTAATAGATTTGAGGAAATCCATCTTACCTGACAGTAGTCCTTCAAGCTGAGTCAAATTCCCCAAATCAACAGCACAGTGAATGAGCAAGAGGTGCTCTAAGAATTTCCATTACCTCGGAGCCCTATCGATCCTCTGAGCCCTCATGGTTTGGATCCTCAAGGCTTCTTGTTGATGTGTGTTCCCAGATCCTTGATTTAGGAAGACACTTCGCTTGGCTCCTGGTTCTGTGGTCCTCATTACATCCTTACGACTTTGGGTGGCCTGCTTCCTCCATGTGCCTTTCACTTTATATGACCTTGGTAGATGAACCACGGGGGTGTAACAGGTTTAAGACACTGTGGAAATGCTGTAAGGTGATTAGAAGAAGGAGACAACATGAGAAGCTGAGAGAATATTTCACACAGCTGGTACAGGTACTGAGGAAGGGGTCCTAAAATAAGGGGGTACAGGATTTTCCTTGAACAGCCATGGGCCAATCGATAGGACTAAAAAAGGTGGTTTTTTTTTGTTTGTTTTTGCTGTTTTCCATTTTAGTTCATTGTAAAAACTGAGTATCATGAAATTGCTTGTGAAGGTAGAAGTACCTCAGGGAACTACCAAGTAACATCCACACATGAGCAGTTGCTTCCCAACTGTTCTTAGTGTGTGTTTCCTTAGGTCTGCAAAGCCTCATCATGTTACCACCACTCCGGGTATCATAATCATGCCACAGATAAGCAGTCTGTGGAGAATGCTTTTAAATTGCATTTTCTTTTTCCATAAGATCTGATTTTCCCTTATCTTCACAGTAGAAAGTCACAGGTACACCTGGCCGCAGCAGGTGACAGTGCACAGTGTTTGGAATGAAAACTATTTTTATCTCCTCTAATGAATATCAGATTGATAGCCTGTGTTTTGGCTCCTAGGCTTCAGTTCCAAAAGAATTTACTTAAAAATGAATTCATTGTTGAGATAAGTTGGTGTCGAGAACTGTCTTGTAGAATCCGAGGCAAAAATGCTAGAAAATTCTTTCAAGTCCCAGAAGACTCAGAGGACCTCTGGTGCTCTCTGTTCTCAGACATCAGTTAACTCCTGGTGCAGATCACAGCTCGTGAAGGAAAGGCTTCCCTTTGTGTGAAGGAAATCACGAATTGAAAGGCTAATAACCTCTGTCATCTAAAATGCTGAAATGCTTTTATGATGGATTGAATTTTGGCTTCCAATTCCAGTGTTTTGGTATCATAGAACTCCCCCTCTAACTGATGTAACATTGATGTTCCTGCTCAGGTTTATGGAACAGAGAGTCCCAGGGAATAACACATATTCTAGGGCCCTTGATCTGGCGGAGCTTTCACTTGACCCCGTGATTCAGATCCTGCTAGATGATTTATTTTATCTTGTTTAGGTATAGTCTTGTGTATTTTCATAGACAACTTATTATCAAACCATTCCCCATTCCTCAGGAAAAAAATAAGTTTGCATTTGATCATATATGCCATCTAGAGAAATATCTGAAAGGTGAGGGAAAGTTCAATTTTAATTTCTTTCCATTTTTTTGTTATCATTTCCCCTTTTGTTAATCCAAACACACCCACAAAGTTGGGTAGATGCCAGTTTCTTTTTTTTAAAGACAACTTTATGACAGTCAAAACCAAAAATGTCTGCCTTCTAGAGAAAAAACTGTAAGAACGATCTCATGCATTTTCATTCAATTTTTTGTTTGAATGTCAGGAAGAAAACTGAAAAATCATGACAGTGATATTTCAGTGGCTAAACCTGTTATTTTGGAAGCGCAGAATGGAACCAAATTGACCTCTAAACCCCAGCCCTGGAAACCAACCTACTCTGGTCTTACCATGAAAGTTTTCAGAGTCCTATTTGAATATCCTGACTGGCAGAGAGATAGTGTTTTCTGATTAGAGAATAGATTCCCAGGACCTCCTGACACCCAGGCATTCTTTATTAACCAAATTAATGTATTTCCCATCAACACAATGGAATTTTTTCCATTTAGTTATGATTATTAAATTCTACTAAAGGTAGTTGTTACACATACTAGGATACAGAAAATATCCCATGAAGGGCAGATAGGTCCTTAGAGGGCCAACCAACCTATATGATATGAGTAATTTATAGAATTATCCAGGAAAAATAATAGGAGAAAGGGGAGAGAAATGTTGGGAGCTATAATTCAAAGAGGAAGTGAAGGGGCCCCTTCAGCCCTGCCTTGGGAAACACTCCTGATTTTGATCTTGCCACATTAGCCTGGACTAATGGGTGCATATTTGAGTTAACATACTGAAAAAGATGTAGGAAGAGTATGTATATTGAAGTTTTATGAGTTGGACCAATCACTGAGTGAATCATCACATTTAATTTTAATATCATCTCCATTATCAAGTGAACCATTTAAGAATAACTATTCAAAGGATTAAAAATATTGTAACAAGAAATGCAGTGGTGGGGCTGTGGAGATAGCACATGCTGTGCAAACAGGAGGGTCTGTCTGTGTAAATTCCTACACCTACATAAAAACCATGCCTGGAGCCCCGGTATTCAGGTGCTTGGAAACAGGAGAATCACAAGGCTCATTGGCAAATCAATCCGACAGAAAATAGAAGCCCCAGCTTTAGTGAGAGACTCCATCTCAAGGAAACCAAGCACAGGAGTGTTCAATTGAGGAGAACATTTCATTTTCAGTCATCTTCTGCAAGCACACACAAGTGTTCCATGCATCTGCGTATCACACATGCATACCCTATACACATAAACTATGGACACACAAATACAACACACACAAATTATATACACACATGCAACACAAACTATACACATACAACACACACACAACACACACAAACTATACCCATACACACATACAACACACACATACACCACACACAAACTATACATAAACAATACACACAAACACACAAATTGTACACATACAACACACACAAAGTATATGCATTTAACACACACACATTTTCTTTTTAAGAAATGAAATGGTCTTTTGTATTGTAGTGGAAACCAGAACGGACATGTGACATAGTTCCTGCCTCTCAGATTCCGTGTCTCCAGGATTGAAGAAGTGTATGGCAGGATTTTAATGTCTGGAAAACTTAACATTTAGTTTTGGAGTTATTTGTTCTGATACTTCTGCCCTATAGAATAACCATTCATATAATAGGTTATG
The DNA here is from genome assembly GCA_004024765.1 of Zapus hudsonius. Lineage (NCBI taxonomy): Eukaryota > Metazoa > Chordata > Mammalia > Rodentia > Dipodidae > Zapus > Zapus hudsonius. The sequence goes on from PVHP010003541.1 coordinate 23,955, forward strand.
TATGCCATCTGCACTTCAAAGAAAACTGACCTCAGCAAGATCAATTCAAATAACCAGAAACCATACCAAACAATATTATTATTTGTTGGAATGACAATTTAAACTGTTTTCAAGAGCCTTTCCCTCAGTGGACATTCTTTAACCCTGTCTCCAGCCTTTTACTCCTTTTTGAGCCACTTTCTCACTCAGTGGCTCCTGTCATAGGCACAGGTATGTTCTTTCTCATAGACTACATTTACAACTAACATGACCTGTGGTGTTTTGTTTCTGTTTTTATGAGATGTCTGTTTTGAACAGGACTTTAAAAGGAAATGGTACTCCTTCTTTGGATATTAAATTAATGGTTGGTTGGTTAGTGGAAGACAGTCATTAACCAGCATTCTCCTCCATCAGCTTCCTCCTTGGCAGTGTACAGGACAAGCATCCTGGCCTATTCCAGACTCCCATTTTTTTGTTTGCTTTTGGTATTTTCTAGTCTTTACATAGGTAGTTAATAGTAGACCTTAGATTATTCTCCTGACTATTAACTCACAGGAGGACTTAATTGGCTAAACATGCTTTTCAGAGGTGATGCATGAATTTAGAAGACAGCATTCATAACAATAACTCAGACATGACCCTGTGCAAAGATATTATACTACAGCTATACCCACGGGATTGGAAATTTTGAACAGCAGGATTTGTTTGTACAGAATGTTCCATGTTGTGTCTTTGAATCCAACACAATCTCCAAGAAGTTATTATGAGCTTCACCTGTTCTTAAAGCTGAGGGCAGGATGAAGCTGAAAAGATTTCCAGCTCTAATGTCTTCATCGGGGTTGAAAAAGAAATTTAATACTGCCTGAGACCCCTTTATAAATGTGAAGCTCCCCACTGCTTTTGAAGGGCAGCTTATTGCCCCTGGATCTTTGAACAATCAACGAAGGAGACGCACAAGGGGAGAGGGGGAGGAAGTGGTGCGTATTAGCAGTGAAAGCTATTGCACACAATCCAAGATGAATGGTTCTTTCTCTCCCCTCTTCCCTCATGATTAGAAATAAATTTGTTAGGTATGTCCAGGAAACTAATTACATCATCACGGGAAACATCCAGTGGGGAAATCTTTTCTTTTCGGATCATAAGGATGGCCAGCGGCTACTGTGCTCCATCCAGTGATCTGTAGGAGACGATGCTGGGGAAAGGCTGGCCGCTCAGCTCCCAGGGAACATCTGCTCACACAAAATGACGGGAAATTAACCATGTACTGGGGAGGGAGCTGCAAAGTGTGTAGTTAACAGGCATCAGGGAAAGGCTCACCAGGTCAGAGGAGACAGAGTGTGTAAGAGGACCTGATGAGTGCAGTGAGAATGTCTTGGGCTTTTGGAAAGCCACATGGAGAGGTGGGTACTTGAGGGAGGTTGTGGACCTGCTATGATGCTTTTCCTCCCACAGCTTCCTTCTCCTCCCCTAGAAACACCTACAGGTACCGTTACCTTACCAGGTTGTTGGCACTGGATGGAGGCACTCTTTCTCCCTCGGAGCTGCATCTCTCAGATCTCACGGTTGACGTTTCAACCACATCCACACAGTACACGATTTCCAATTACAATGTGGCATGCAACTGAATGACATATTTTTAGTATGGCGCCCTCTACATGGAAATGCTCTCAGCATGGTACTGTTGACCCAGCATTTAATGACAAAAACAATCCCCAATCAGTTGATGCCAGTGAAATGAAAAAGAGAGACGAGGTAGACGGTTAAATAATAGCTCATGTCTGATTCTCTAAAAATCGGACAAAAATTACATTAAGTTCAGAGATAAAGTGATATATCTCATATTTCTATATCCTATGAAATAGGCATATTAGAGAAATCAAGTGTGTTCCATGAGCAGTAATGAGAGCCATAGGGTAAATTGTTGTCATGAACTTGTAGAAGGTACACGTGAAGGCACTGTACACATTTCGCTACTTGCACTTACCTGTCTCCGTCATTTCCAGTGACGACTAAGATGAACAAGTCTTTTCTAAGCTCCAGCACTTGATTACAGACTCACACATCTGCTTTCCCATTCAATATGTGTATCAAACATTCACTAGGTAGCACGCATTCAGTTAAGAGCAAGGGTGGTTATTTGAATAGTCTCCTTACAGAATCTGCCTTCAACCAACATCAAGCTCAGCGACAGATGACAGACAGGAGCAGTTTTTAATCCCATGTAGTTCAGTACTGGACTGTAACATAATGGAAGTAGAGGAGAGACTGAAAGATGATTTTTTTTCTTATTGTTGAAATGCCCTTTGCTTCCTTTTTAGAATAATTGATGTTCAATATCTTTGCTTCAGTTAAATTTGAAGGCCATGTAATAATGTTGATTGTAGAAAACAAATCTAGGTTTTCTGCATATTAAGATTTATTACCTAGGGTCAAATATTGGTTTTGGTTTTACTTCGGTGACTTTATTCTATGTGTTTGCATATTACAATGAAAACGTCTGCTTTCACCTTCGATTAGCAAATAGTCGTTAGTAAAGCTTGAATTTTCTCCTTTGAATTTGTCAGTAGGTAATATCCATTCAGTTGGCCGAAGCATAAAGCTAGCAATTCGTGCAGGAGCCCATGAGAATCTTTGTGAGTGCAATTCTATGTCCTGGTCCAGAGATCCCTGGTCATCCATGGTGATTACTGCTCTATTCACAGTAACTGTGAATGGATGTGGTACTTATATACAATGGAATTTTTATTCAGCTTTAAGGAAAAATGGAAGTTACAGGAAAGTGGATAGAACTTGAAAATATGGTATTAAGTGTAATATCCCAGGCTTGGAAAGACAAAAACCACATGTATTCTCTCATATGTAGATATTAGCTTATAATTTTTCTGTATGTTTCATCACTTGAAGTTTGTGTAGAGCCAGGAAGCCCATAAGAAGAGGAAATTTAGGCGTTAAGGGACAGGAGCTTGAAGGGAGCAAGGACACTCGAGGTATGGCAGCGAAAACGGGACTTCCAGAGATGGAAGCGTTCACGTGGAATGGATACGCTAAAGAAATCTACTGCTTTGTAAGTAGTAAATAGAATAAAATAAAATGCATCTTGGTGAGTCTACCTTTTCCGTATTCTTGGGAGCCCTGTTATAATTCAGAGTTTAGATGGCATGTGTGCCCTCCTGCCCTGCTCACATGGGGCTTGCACTGTCAGACGCCCCAGAGTTTAACAGAAAAGCATACGACCACAAAGGATTAGCCAAGGAGCAGGGAGAGTATATTTTCTTCCCTATTCTCTGCTTGCTGACTATAGCGTTATGACTAACAGCCCTGCGATCCTATGTGTGTTTGGAGAATGCTTTGCTAGCAATACAGTTTTATGTTTTATTTTAATAACTTTTTATTACATAAGTAATACACATTCATTGTGGGAAACATAAACTATAGATGAACAAAAACATAACAGAAATCCCTATCCTGTCGCCAGTGGCTTATGGGCTTTTTCTATGCATATATATAATTCATGTTCTATAATACTCATTATTACGAACATGAAGAAAGATTGAGAACTAGAATTTTTTATATTGTAATTCTGTCCAGGGCATGGTTGATATCCTGAGATATCTCTGGTATATGTTTTGTCAAAGGTGACATCGAGGAAAGTCATAGGTGGGATCAATATGTGCTTTCTCTCCTTACCAAGCGCCCTCAAGTACTATGGGAATTGCCAAGCAAAACAAAATAAAACATGGGCTTTGAAAGCAGAAGGAAATGGTTCAAATTGTAGTTGGTTCATTCTGCAGTTGTGTAACCTTGACAGATTATGTAAGGAAACCCACATGAAACAAACCAATGTGTGTTCTCTTTTTTACACTTAAAACGTGGCAGTCTTAGATGGTTTCATCCAATTCCTTAATTCTTTGCATACAGCTCTCTTCATCCCTTAATTATAGGATATTGTCAAATAGAGTTTCTGGGCAGATTAAATTAGGTACTCATAACGAACCGTCATATCGTATATGCTCAACAAATGTTATTTCCCTTTTTTAATGTTTTCATTGAAGGTGGGAAATATGGTTAAGGGATAAATAAGTGAGTTGGGGTCTTTAAAGAAGCAGCTATTGAAATGGATTTAATGTGCTGAAGAATTTTTTAAGGGAGGCTGGAGAGCCATCACCCCAGGATCTAATTGCTCTGGTCCTCCATGTAGGGGGGAGTAAGTGGAAGAACTTCAATCACCATGTAATCCTGTGGAAGTTTGTCAAGGCTGCAGGAGTCCTGGAGCCTTAGTTACCTGTCAGAGACCCCTGTCTCAGAGGTAGACTTGCCTTTGTCCTCCTGGCCTGCTCTGTCACTGGCCAGTAGAAGGACAGCCTCAATACAGAGGAAGCAGGATTTTCAGAAGGCAGCCCCCTTGATAGGGTAAGACACAGTCATGCCCCTCAGTGTTTGGAAAGACGAATCTTGGATCTCAGGGAATCATTAGAAAGTCTGGAAGGCAAATGTTTCTGGCTCTGTTTGTGCTTTCCCTTACGAGTTCTGCCTCCCCACACCCCACCTCAGGCTTGGCTTCTTGACTCTGGCCCAGCAGAGTTTCTCCAGCAACCTTGCTCCCTACCTTTGATGTCTGTAAAAACTGTAAACCCCTGAGGAGGAGACTGGGTTCCTGATACTCATTGACTCGCCCTTCTTTGTTTCTTGTCCTTCCTATTGAGATCAAGAGTCCTGACATGAGATAATTGTCATTTTGTTTCTTAGCAGGGAAGTCCCAGAGTAAAAAAAAAAAAAAAATTAAGTCACTAAATGTATGATGCCCAGGGACTAGAATTTTCATAGCAGCCCAATTATTGCTGAGGACATTATTGCCTGTGGTTATGATAATGATATTATAATTTTCTGTGTAGTAATGGGATGATAAGATATGATGTCTCAAGTTATAGCTATAGGGATTTATTAATTTTTCACTTTTTTGGCCATTGCATAGAGCCAAGGAATCTACGAAAAACTAGTATGTGTCAGTTTGAGGTCATTATGAAATACTCTTTTGTGATTTCTTTTTCTAGCTAATAAGAATCACATGGTAATGTCACCAAATCAGAGCAAGAGATGATTGACAAACCTGTCATATGTATACATTTTTCCAGTTTCTCTGGAGATTTAAAATATTTCAACAGCCATTGTAATTATGTTAGAATTTGTTCTTTGCCAAACCATCAAAGCCAATGAGCTAATATCAAAGTTTACATTCACATCTCAAAATAGTTCCAGCCTTTAAATTGTTGACATGGAAACACATCTTTCTTCACCTTATCAGAGCTCTGCACATGTGCCCATGTGGACTGGGCCTGGATTAATCAGAAAGACGCTATTTGATTATGCCTTAAAGTCAGCAAGAGTTGTGGAAGGAAGTGTTATTATTCATACATTCTGTATAGCTACAGAAAACAATCAATGGAACTTCTATGTTGCTGCCTTTTCTGTCCTGTTTTATTAAGCAGGTCCAATTCTTACACAATCTGAAGTTTTCCAACTTCTAGACCAGCATAATCAGCACCAGTTTACTTTGAAGAAGAGGCAAAAAAACCTATTTCTGTGTCAGTGCTACATTTAAAATTTGAATGTGTTTTGTGACTTTAGTAAATAGAATTAGGAGAGAACATGTGGGAAAAATTATATTCCATATAGCACAAAGTCTTTTTTAAAAATATTTTATTTATTCATTTTCAAGGAGAGAGAGAGAGAGAGAGAGAGAGAGAGAGAGAGAGAGAGAGAGAGAGAGAGAGAGAGAGAGAGAGAGAGAGAGAGAGAGAGAGAGAGCAAGCGCACCATGGCCACCACCTTGTGGGTTTGGCTTATGTGGAACCTGGGGAATGGAACCTGGGGCCTTAGGCCAAGTGCCTTAACTGCTGAGCCATCTCTCCATCCCACAAAGTCTTAACTTATGTTAGAAAAGAGCATTAAAAGGGGTTCTTCAACACGTTCCTCCTGGAACCCACATATCCTAAAGCTCAGTGGTTTATGGGGCTTTGCATAAACCACAGAGCAATCATTTGGCAGGGTGGACTTATTCCTATGGCTGAGATCTTGACTCTGGCCACTAAAGCATGCTATAGCTGTGTGTCACCACACTCCTTCGCTGTATCACTTCACAGAAACTCTGTTTTTGTACAAAATGTGTCTGGAAAATAATCAAGTACAACTGAGAGTTGAGTTGCTTCCCAACGAAAGAAGTGGCATTTTCCCATGGGAGGAGGGAAGATCAGGTGAAGAGTAAATGGAGGTATGAATGCAGCATGTATGGATGTCAAAGATCAGTTCTCTTCAATATTGCACCCATGTACCTATAAAGTTAAAAACAGCCTGGAGGAAACTTCTGGAATGCTTCACTCTAGAATAACATTATTAGTATTGCCTTTTGTAGATTTTCAGAAATTTTGACTAGCAGACTCATGGTGGTTCTACACTGAAAATCTCCTTGTCCTCAGAAAAAAATGTGATTTTCCTTTAAATTACTAAAAACACCAGAGAATGAGCATGATGGTGCTGGCAGTCTGCCTTGATAATAAAAGGAGTGAGAACCAGTGATTTTTACACATGGCCTGGGGGGGGAGGGATGTGGTCCAGGACAATTGGTTTGAGACTTTAAGCAAAGGGTGTCACAGGACCTGCAAATTACACGATTCACTACTTTGGGTTTCAGCATTCACTAATGAGTGACAATCCTTCCCATCTGTATTTTGTTAGTTGGTAATTGTCCATTTATCCATCTATCCATCCAACCATCACATATTTATGGAGTATTTGCCATGGGCCCAGCATTATGATTGTGTTGAAGATAGGAAAATTGCTGCTTTCATGGATATAGATGCGAATGGAAGGGCTCTCAGATCAAGAGAGGAGTGAATCCATCACCTTGAACTTGTGTCAGCAGGCCTCACAGAGCAGGGTGCCTGTAATCTTAAGGCATGATTGTTGCATGAGGTTTGGTGCAACACAACAGTTGGTCTCTGGGGCACATGTGGTCTAGGGCAAGTGATGGGTATTTTCTTTTCATCTAGAGCAAGTGAAGTCTACTCAGATGGACAATAGCAGTGACAAGACAATCAATGTTGTAGCAGTTCACACAGATCACACTTCCTGGGTCACATTCCATCAACTTCTGCACACACCTGCAAACCCGGTGGCTGATCCAGAATGCATTCCTCATAAGCCCTTCTGTGTGGATCCCCAGAACATAACATAGCCATGTGCCCCATCAGCATTTTAGTAACTGGAACAAATTTGAGTTGTTATCTACATGCTGATAACAGCTTTGTTGCAGTCAGCTTTCTAGTTGCTGCACAGAAAGAACCCAAACAAAAGTGGCTTGTAGAGGAATGGGTTTATTTGGCTTATGGACTCTAGGGGAGACTCCATTCTGGCAGGGAAAACGATGGCATGAGCAGAGGGCTGGACATCACCTCCGCCACAGCACTGCAAATAGCGGCAGGAAGGGGAAGCTGGCTTATAACCCCCATAAGCTCACCCCCAACAACACAGCTCTAATGAGGTTCTAATTCCCGAATTGCCATCAGCTGAGGATCGATCTATCAGAACACATTCATTTGTTTGTGGGGGACACCTGGATCAAAGCATGACAAGCTTATAGACTTTAATTATTTCATCAAAAATACATTCCTATACAATTATTTTGACTCCAATGACTCTTATTAAATTTTGGGGAAAGTGTGTTGAATACTCAATTTCAGACAATTTTTGCATTATATTCACTTGATGCTATGGTATTCTCTTTATGGTATATTTCATGTTTGTCATAAAAGTTGCTGTTTGCCAATGAAATGATAGCTGTCTTATTTTATGAGCTAGAGTGAAAAAATAAAAGGGTATATGAAGAATTAAATCAGAAGTCATTTTGAATTTAACAAATGTGAACCCTCAAGATAGGACAGCTGAAGAGTAAAAGTAATGCCAGTGGTTGTGGGCACTTTGCTCTTCAGAGGAGTAACAGCTGGGAAATGACGTGCATCTCCATGGCAGGTGCCTCTTCCACAGCCCCTTCTTCCCTGGTTCAGTCACTTCTTTCCCTCACATACTCCTTCTGCAAGTACCTGTCTAACCATTTCTCCTGAGCTGATTGGAGCAACTGGCATGGGAGAATGTCTGCTCAGCCTGTGCAAAGAAGGACTGAGGGAAAAGAATATTCATTCTTGTGGAGGAGGAATAATGTTAGTGTTTCAAGTCCTCCTGAGAGCCTCACACATATCCAGGTACTTTAAAAGAAGCTGTTAACCTTGGCAGGTGGATCCAGGTCCGTCATAACCTGTTAGGCCTTCACACTTGAGTAGTTATTCCTTGATGCTCCGGTAAACACATCCTGGAGTTCATGGGTTTCACTAAAGCAGGTGGGAAGATCCATTAGGCAGTCTGAACTTTCAATAGACATGCCACCATCGCTGAGAACTAGGAAACTTGGAGATCAGAGACGTGTAAAAACTGGGTCAAAAAATGAGCAGAGCTGTGAAGAGGTGTTTGTCTCTCGGGGCTCAAGCACTCTTGTTCAGTTATAGGGGATCACTGTTCTTTGTCAGCTGAATTTAGGGTTCTGTTTTAGATCTGTTGGTTGAGGATAATGTTATGTCTTATGTGAATTTATTGCCAAATAGCAAAAGTATGTTTAAGATAATTGTGTGATACAAATAACAGAAACATATGAAATGCCCAGCTGCAAACTTGGATGAGATTTCAGATCTACTGTAACAAGATTTTGTCTCCCTACCTTCTGAAAGCATGCAGCACCCAGTAAGCATCTAGCCCTCAATGCTTGTGGGAAAGGAAGAGATTCTCTTTCTTCTGGAAAAGAGAAAGCTATGTACTGGTATATATATATAAAAAAAATCACATCATATTTCTTCTGCCTTAGATTTCTGGGGTTGTAATGGTCCAGGCTCTCTAGAGGAATAGAATCATTAGAATGAATTTGTAGCATAAAAAGGACTTCTGTTTAATATCTGAGAAAATAGAGCTAAAATAATTCTGCAATCCAACCAGCCCTCATGAGAAACAGGCTAACAGTTGATAGTAATCACAGATTTCCCTCACCGCCCACTCCCCACTCCCCAAGATTAACGCATTCCCACCCTCTCCTGAGCTCAGTACCTCACAGACCATTCTAGATGCATGATCTCCTTCACGTCTAGTTTTGAAGAAGAAATCTTAACTGTTGCATATAAATGAAATATGGGCCACAAAAGTGAATTATCAAGTGTGGCTGGTAAGGAATGACTTGGCCCACCTGTGGTCTAACTCCATTACTGAACTGCCACAAAGCCACACAAAGATTACCATTCAGTGACATAACCCCTTATAGAGGAACCTTTCACATTACCAAATCACCATTTTTTGGAAACTGTTATTCTATATCTACCAGCAGTGGGAAATTAAAAATTAAATTATTAATAAAGCAAATTCTACCACTGATAGATCCTAACATTCCTAATATCTCAGAGAACATGAGATATTTCATTTATATTAATCTAAATGGTGATATCACCATTAATCAAAGGATCATTTCATAGTTAGCAGGCCGACACATCAAGGTCCATCACAAAGACAAAGAGAATTGGATTTTTTTCAGGAGCTAAAGGAATGAACTCACTGCTCTTTTCTTCTAGTGGGTTGGAAGTCTTCCCATGCCGTTCTAGCATGAGGGAGGTTGTTAGCTGACAGGGCTGAGCTGGCCTGGAGGGTCTTCCTTTCTGACGGGCCTCGGGTCTTTGCTGCTGTCGCACTGCCATTGTGAGGTGTGACCAAGTGTCTTCGTTCTCTGGAGGTGAACTTCTAAGCTGGCCTGTTACACATGGCACACAGAAATGCAGTCTGTTGAAAGCCAGTGGTTGAAAACAAAGTCATTTCTTTACTCTTTAATTGCATATTTTTTAAAATAATGTGTGGCTTCAGTCACAATACGCTTGAATCCCTGATGTTGTTATGTCACCATTTCTGTGATGTCTTACGTCACATCAGACTTAATAATTTCATCTACTCAAGGACCTTTCATGCCGTTGTCTGAACAGTGCATCCAGAACTCCAAGCACTTTGGCCTTGTCTCAGCATTTGCTCCTGCAGTGAGTCCATCATGTTGTGTACATTGTTACATGAAGCCATTTATTGCCTGTGGTCACCATCCCTGGTGATGGCCTCTCTTCTAGGCCACGGAGATTTAGTCATGGCCTCTGCTTATGCGTTAGTCTCCTGGCCTTTGTGACATCTTTTCCCAGTGTTTTTTGTATATTTACACTGATGTCTCATTCCCCCATAAATTGAGGGTGGGAAGAGTGAAAAGAAGGGTGTGTCATTTGAAACTGCTCATTTTGTCCTTGGGAACGTTATTTCCCAGAGAACTGATGCTTACCAGGAAATAAGACAGTAATTGGGGAACACATTGAGTCCTATTCTCCCCTTGTCCCCTGCCCAACTTACGTGGATTTTAAGTCCTCCCAGAAAGCACAAAGAAGACACCCTGTACCAGGAGATATCTAGTTTATGGGCCAGTTTTCCCCTTGAATTCTTCAGGACATTAAATTCCTTCTCATCCTATTTTGAATAATGAATCAAGCAAACAAAATGTGTTTAGAGGTAGTTTATTTGTAGGTGTTTAAAATAAAATCAAGAACAAAATTCATGTATGTGTGTTCATGCATATATTTGGTTTTATTACAAGGAATGGGCTTGTGTGAGTTTGGAAGTTCATGTCTGAAATCCACAGAGCAAGACAACATCAAGACAATCCATGACCTGGAAAGTTCTATTCCTCATGGACTCCAAGGAACCCTCTGAGGGATAACGTGTGTATCCTCGGATCTACAGGAGGTAAAGACCTTGAGACATTTATTTATAGGTAAGATAGTAGACTGAAGATAGCCCTGACCTTGGAGTCTATAGTGAAGGTAGCCCTGACCTGGGAGTCTATAGTGAAGGTAGCCCTGACCTGGAAATCTATACTCAAAGAACCCCTGATCCAGGAGCCTGTGCTGAAGGCCTGTCAGAAGGAGAGATTTTCTAAAGAGATTACTTAATTGAATGTTCTTCTGTTCCTCCTTTTAACAACAGATGATCATACCTCCCCACCCCATTACAAAATTAGTGTGTTTTAACAGTTTGGAGTTTGCAGCTGACCTTCAAGGTAAAGGTCCGAAAGTCTTTCACTCTATAAAGAACCCTTCCTATCCCTGAATGGGTGGAGCTCTTCCATCCCCCAAAATATGAGATTTTTTTTCTCTTTTGAAAAATGGGGAACTTTACTATCTCATTTTCCTCAGCCCAGTCTTGAATAATAAAATCTCTGAAATAGGAAATGAAGGCCACGTGGGGCCCAAATACTCCTACCCCTAGGATAGGTCCAGTTAGCCTGTCTCTCAGCTGCAGTGGACTTTGGTCCAGGCATTTGTCTCATGATGTCTACAGACTCCAAGGCAAGTGGGGAGGAGATTAGATTCCTCCCCCATTTTAAACAAACTCCAAATCATTTTATATATCAATCTCTGTTTCTTAATTTCTTTGGAATATATGAAAACTAAGACAGCAGACTTATGCTCTAATTGCCTGGCAACACTCTGTTCTCAGTGAGTTGGGGGCAGGGAGGAGGGAAATGGTGGTACCAACACAAGACTTGATCATACAGTGCTTGTAATTATTAACAATAAGTAAATTTTTAAAAAACCGAATAAATTGTAAATGACTCAATAAATAAAGTATATAGATACCATAGTGAAATAACTATTGGGTAGGGGAAAGATTTTCAGAAGATATATAAAGAAATTCCAGAAATAAAAGAAAGTGATACAATTTAAATTAATCATTAATTAAAAATAATATTAGTTAAATATGGAAACCTGCAATAGTTCTATTTGAAGTTTGCTTCAAAATGTTCAAAATTTTAAGCTGCTCATGAAAAGGTAGAGATATAAACTTTGATTTCTGCAAAACTTTGTCAACCTTTGCAACATCTTAAAGTCTGATAACGCGTCATCCTTTCTTTCAGGCCCTCAGAGGTTTTTTTTTTTTTTTTTTTTTTTTTTTTTGGCTGCACACACATAGCCACCTGACTACTGCTTAAGAAGCACAGTGTTTTCAGGACTTTAACCTGTGGTCAAAGTTTTGGTTCAGGTACCTTCATTTGTTTTGTGAATGATTTAAGTCTTACTTTTATGCTTTTCTGGGTTTTAATATTTCCTCTTCTCCAGTTGGGGCTGGTAAAAAATATGTGATACCATAAAAGTTGCAAATTCCATGTCATTCAACAAGAGATTTTTTTTAATTGATAAAACCTCAACCCATGGTTCATGGCCTGTATTTCCATGTAGGGTCCTTCTGCGGACATTAAGTCCATCATTGGGATTTTCAAAATCATATTTACTTCTATGATGTTCTGACCAACACTCTTGATTATAGGATTTTTGTCTCAGGTTGCAATGTATTGGATGCTGTTGTGTGAAGAACTTCTAGAAATGCATTTCCAAGAAGGCAAGGGGTTGAGTGTGGATAGCAGCTTATCCTGGCTGTGGGACTAATCACCTTTCCCTTGGCAACTCTTTGTCTCAGATGACTGTATGAGAATCGATCCTTCCTCCTTCGGGGATTTGTTGTTTCCTGTCCCAGCCTTCCTCACACATGAACAAAGAAATACCTTCATAATTTTTAAAAGATGGAATTTTTATCAGGATAAAACAGAAATAAAGAGTAAAAATATCCCGTGTTATTTTGTGTTTGATCATTTTCTGCATACACTTATCTTTTTGATTTTGATTTTATTTTTAGTGAACACACTACTTTGTCTCTCCTCCTTCAGCTGCAGCGTCTGTTTCACTGTTTGTCACTGTGTCAAATGTACCTGCTCTGAACTGGATCTTTATCAGACAACTGTATTTTTCACCTTTTCTGGCAACGAAAGCATGTTCTAACCACATGCCAACTGTTTCCTGTTCCTAGACCTGGACTCTCTCTCTTCAAGGAGCTTCACTTCTTTATTAAATAGTATTTGAAAACAACAACAACAAAATCTAGGGATGTCTATCTGATGTGTTTGGTACCATATGATGCCTTTAAGATTTCCATAATAATACCTGGGAAAGACAGTGGCTTTAGGTTGGGTGTGCATAGTAATATCTTTATCACTATTACATTTAATTTGCTGCTCATTTTACATGTTTTAAAATATGTAATTAAAAATTTAATTTCTCTAACATATGTTTTCTTAAGTTTTACCTTTTCCCCAGAATGTAGGTAGCAATTTTGCTTTTTCTTTTTCTCTGTCACATTGGCTCTTTTGCATTTTATAGTTTGTTGCCAAAGAGAATATTAGATCCACTTGCAATAGAAATTCAAATGTGACCGAGAATGAAGCACATGTAAAGACAATACAAAAAGGCAAGATGCCAATTAAGAAACCTGCAGAGAGAACTCACTGAGAGTTTCTAAATTTCTCCAAGGGGCATTCCAGTAGAGAAGAAGGGAAGGGGACAATCATTCATTCATTCAAGAGAAAAGGGCTGAGAATTTTCAAAACAGATGTATGGGCTAACCCTAAAATGGGAGAAGTCCCAGTGTCAGGCAGATTTGTAAACAGAATCTGACTCTAGACCCGGATAGTAGTAGCCAAATGGCTGTCCCCCATGTAGGTTGGTCCTACCGGTACAATGGGACTTCACTTCAATGATTTAAACTTCATTTTGGGGCAAAGATGAAAGGTTTTTGCAACTCTAATGACGACAGTATCAATTTTAGTTAATAAAGGTATCAGTTTATCCTTGATGAACAAGGAGTCTGTTGAGATTGGAGCAGAGTTCAAGGACAAAGCACATCCTTAGGAGAGCAAAGCCTCTGTGTTGAATTCCCTGAGCCATAAATACAGAACGATGAAGCAATTGATGCTATATGAACTCCTTGTATTTGTCATAGAACCGTGAGCATGTTCTAGAACCCAAAAGTGTCCACCAGCTAACAGCCGATGAGAAGATGTGGACAACACAGACTTATAGCTTCATGGAGAAGAATTTTGGGTTTGGAAATGGATTTTTTCTCAAGTCTTGAGTTTATCTAGAAACAGAGCTCAGGTGAGTCATGCTTGGACTCCTCTAGCATAAAAATATGTGCGATGACAGAAGTTTGCTGTTGAAGGTGACAAAATTTCTGGCAAGGTGTTAAGGAGAAATAGTAACCTTATACATACATAGTGATGTAGCTTTTGCCAGAGGTATGAACATTCTGGATCATTCCTTATAAAGAAAGGGTAATTGTTATACTTTTCCCCCCTCAGATCTCTGTGGGTATGGGAATTAGCCCGTACCACATCCAAGCTTACAGTGCTGACCCGTTCTTCAGTGATTGTCTGGCTCAGTGCTGTGGCAGTCCAAGAGGTCTCCCCAGCATTGCTCGATCACTCAGGTTACTTGATGACATTAAAGGCTGCTGTTTTCTACAAAGATCTCTAGATCTTTGAAGCATGTCTAGAAAATTCCCATTAAAAAACCCTGAAGGGCTAACCTCCCTGGTTCTGAAATAAAGTTATGCCTTTTGCTGTAAATAATTACTCTTTATTTAAACACAGTTCCTGGCATGCATGGGTGACGAGAGGCTCCAGAGGAGTTGATTGGATCTGCTGATTGGATCTTTGCTACCAGAAACACCCACCATGAATTGTATATTATCTGCTGACTGTGGAAATGAAATGTTAGGCAAGGCAACAGTAATCTGCTATGTGGTGAAAAATGTCATATTTGATGTCGGGCCTAGATATAGTCAGAAGACACTAATCAGTCACACCGATAGGTAGTCTAGACCTGTGTGTCCCCTATTTCCATGGGGCAAACTCTTTTTAAAGACTCAAAACATGTCTTTACAGAGGAAAAAAAAAATCACAGCTCCTTTACCATGCCATTTAATGCTAGCCCTATCGGAGGCTTTGGATTAAAATCATCCTAGTGGGCTAAGATGTAGACAAGACACTTGCCTTTCTACTTTCTCTAGAGCAAGATGTGGCTGGAGATCAAAACACACAGCTCTCATCCTAGGCGGGTGCAGAGTTTGTCCAGCTGGTCAGAAGCCTGGATCAGGAAGGAAAGAATTCAAGGAAAATGGAATGAAGTCTACGCATCTGCATGTCACATTTTGCATTCTCCAAGGTCAGGTGCAGGAAGATTCATGCTATGAATGTGCCCAGCTTCTCTCCTCAACTTCTTTACCACACTGATGCATGATGGGTGGCCATGATGTCAGGGATGGGAGCTAGTTACGGTCCCAACAACATGGGCCTCGTGAAGGCTGCAGCTGGTAACACTTGTGAATGTCCGAACAACAGTGATAGTAGCTGAGTCCCATGCTGGCACTGTTCCTCCAGTAGAACCCCAGCCAAAGACATTCATGAGATACAGCACAGCGATCTACCAGCTGCTCAATTAAATTTGTAGATAAATAATCTTTTTCAAATATATCATACTTTTATTTTTTCCAATATTGTCTTATTTTTAATATATATTTATTGTCCATAATGAGTTACATTATTTAGTGGACAATGAGTTGTTATCCCCAATTCTCCGATGCTCCCCCTCACCCCTCCCCAACCAGCTGGATAGCCTCCTCCATGGGTCATCTGGATCAGTCCTTGTGACAGGGGACCATGGATAGCCTAGTATTCAGCCAGGTTCTCCTGGCCCTAGTATGTTGTTACTGAGGGGTGCCATGCCTCTGGATAGTCTCCCCCACCATGTCTCTCACAATCTTTCCACCCCCTCTTCCGCTCAGTTCCCTGAGTTGTGGTGGATGAGTATTAAGGCTGCTTTAAGGTTGTGAGCTTAGGGGTCTTTTTGTCGAAAATCATTGGTTTCCATCTCACTGGCTTATCCTGTGTTGATTTAATGGCTGTGGCTGTGGGTCCCACTGGTTCATCCCATCATTCTCTGTGGGGTTCCATATGGCTCCTCCACGATATGACTGTGGTGGCATCTACTTCTTATTCCAACAGAATGGATTAAGTCTTACATACGGTACTGAGTTGAAGTATACATTCTGGAAAGTTGTATATTTACACCATTGTAGTAGATTCAGGAAGAGTTACTTGATAAGGTTCAATCCCCATTCATGACTTTTTGTAACAGTGACTTACTAAAAACAGGGTAGATTTTCTCTATCTTCACAAGTTAAAAATTCCAAGCTAGTGTAATTCAGATGGGAAATAGTAGAAGCATTTGTCTTTTGAGTTGGGAAGACTCTAAGAACGCCTGCGATTCTAGCTGGTGATGGGAATTGCCTTGGAGATTTTCTCTCTGCAGAGCAAGATGTCAAATTAGATACGGACTGATTGTGAAGGAGGAGCGGTGTGTGTGTGTGTGTGTGTGTGTGTGTGTGTGTGTGTGTGTGAGAGAGAGAGAGAGAGAGAGAGAGAGAGAGAGAGAGAGAGAGAGAAAGCGGTGCACCCTGAGTGCTGGGAAGGAAGGGGATTTTCAGGAGGCTTAGGAGGAAAGACATGAAGTGTGTAAGAGTGAAATCCCTGGAGCACAGAGAACAGTGTGCTTGTGAATCGAAGAGGGAGGGATCCGTAGAGATGTGTCTTGAATAGGAACACTCAGCGAACAGTGAATTGGGCCTGAGGAGCCAGAGCAGAGGGGGATGTGGGGAGATTCAAGACAGGAGAGAGGCCTGAAATTTGTGCTCAAGTCCCCCAAATTTCTTCTATTTTAAAACACATGAATATTTTCCTTATCTGGACTCAACGAATTTGAAATTCAGAAAGCTTCAGAATTTAGGATTATTGAAACAGGGGCAGAGACCTTGCTTATCCTTATAACATATTTTAATAAAAATTTTAAACTGCATGGCCAGTGAAGCCATTCATGTGAGGAACATTTAAAAGGGTGTCATTCCACAGAAGAAATCTTTGTTGTTTTTTTTTTTTTTCTTAGACTAACTAAACTAAAGCATCCTATATGCATACCAACAGGGGTGTGATAATTCCAAATTGTTCTTTTGGACTACGAATATTAAACAGAATTTTTGGATACTAACAGTTTTTAACGTGGGCCTAAAATGTAACACAGTGACTCTATTCCAAAAATATTGTATAATTGCTTGTTTTAACTTGGAACAATAGACACTTTCCTCCTCTCGATTATTTTAAATTAATGCGCTTTTGTGGCAATGCCCAGCGAACCCAGAGAATGTTGCTGCTCAACTTTCTGACCAGTGTGCAAAACTTTTACTGGGTTTTCCTCCTTTAATTTCTTCCAATCTAAGGCACTTTTCAGGCATCTAATTCCATTGAGCTCCTCGCAGCCAAACCTGGTGGAAATGTTGTTCCCCCCTCTCTGTACCATTAAATGGACTTCCCCCGAGTCCTGCAATGTCGTCCCAGACTGGAGGCTCCTGGAAGCAGAAAGCCAATTTACCTCTGGCTGCTTTGTCTTGGGCACCTCACTATGTGCTTTAATGACAGCTCAGCAGTTTTAATAGCCTCCTTTAATGGCTAAAAACAGACCCTGTCTGTCCAAACATAGCCTAGTCACCAACTCTAGTCAAAACAATTCAGTTTTGCTATATGACGATGCAGTGGACCATGGGAAGCAGCCACACAGACTCCATTCACATCCCAAGCTCGACCCCAGGTGAAAGCAAGTCAACCCAAGCAATAGGAAATTAAATGCTTAAAAAAAAAACCACTGTTTCTGAAACAGGGTTTCTTTTACAGCAGGACAATACAGGCTTCCTTTACAAAAGCAACTGACCACAATTTAAATGACCAGAAGAGAGTATTTTCTTGAAGAAGTGAGATATCTTCGTTTAGAACATGGGGTGTCCTCTGTATTTTAAACACCTTCACGCCACAGCTCAGAAAAGAAAATCAGGTGAGAAGAATTAAACATTGTTTAATTCATCAGGCAAATGAGCATATACAGTTCTGTTTTGCTCTTAAGCTCTCTCACAAGTCACATAGCTGTGTCCTTACTGGAACTTTCTGACTTCTCTGTCTTTGTTATCAGGAGGGTCTCATTTGCAGACCTGCACAGCGTCCTGACCTACAGAATTATGGCAATAAAGGGAATACCAAATGACACTTAAAATAAAAAATAAGTACTTTCTCCACACTCCCTCAGGGACACGATTTAAAACCTAAATGTATTAATGATCCTTCCATGAAAAGGGCTCTTTCCCTGAAGCTTTCTTAAAAAAAAAAAGTTCGATTTCTAGATAATATTTAATCAATGGTCATTTAATGTTGCCACCATAACACTATAAATTAATTCATTCAGCTGTTCTTTTTATATGCATAAAATTTAGAGAGTGTTTGCTTAATAACAATTCCTTATTATATCCGCCTATGTACAATTCTAGGTGTAGCATTTTATTTCAGAATAAACCATGTATGTGATTTAAAAATATAAGTATGCAGATAGTGAAACTGTATTTCAAATCACCTCTGCCTCTATAGGTACCTTGTTCGTAGAGTGGCAAGGACCTTTAGTCTCTGCATATAGTTACATGCAGCCCCAACTGCCTTGTGTAACCTTCGTGGACCTCATGATGGAACAAAGGCCCAAAGTTTCACAAAAGGTAGTTACAGAGACAGCCATTAGTTTTTAAAGGTACAGCTTCTTTTTTAAAATTTGCATATGTATGTATGTGTGTATGTTTGTATGTATGTATTATGTATTTAGACTTTAACGGCTCTGCTGATCTGAAGGATGCTCCCAGTTAGGGTGTGTTTATTGTGTAGAAGGATGGAGATGCACCCCTGTGGACATCATCTCCCACGCACCTCACAAGGACCCAGGAGGAGATAGGACTTTACTCCATGTTGCTGAGAAGAGCATTGGACGGACAGCCATGAGAGAAACTTTCCAGCACAGATGTGTTTGGGTTCACAGCTCACACTTGTCACAGCTCGCTCACAAGGCTACTTCACTGCAGGCTCTCTCACGATGCTGTGATGGTCTTGAGGGAAACAAGACGCTGATGTGTGCTGCACTCGCAGTTGTGAAAGCCCTCAGGGACTATTAGAATTGTGACATCCATGGTGGCTTCAAAAGTGGCTTTGGTGAGGTTGAGATAGGTCCTGAGCAGGACAGGTATCCTCTAGATCTATCTTGGGTTTTGTATTTGTTTTCTACAGTGGAGCAAAGTTCTACAAACTGAGTGGGTTAACAATCCTATTGCACCAGTTCTCCAGAAGCCTCACATTGGGCACCTGCAGTTTCCCAGGTTGTTGTTAGGCTTTGCAGGCAAGCACCTTAACCTCTGAGCCATCTCTCCATCCTCAAATTCTTTCTTCCCGAGGGCTGTAGCTGACAGGCTTGTTGACAGCCTTTGGCATTCCTTGATTTAGAACAGCGTCACTCCCATCTCCGTCTTCTGTGCCGTACTCTCTGTGTGTCCAAATCCCTTTTGCAAGGACACCCGTCCATCGCCTTAACACTCAGCCACCTCACCCAGTCACACTGGATTAAGGTCCATCCCAATGATTTAGTGTATTTTATTCTCAATATTTATTACCGAATAAGGCCCCATTCTGAAATTCTATGTTAGGACTTCAAGATATAAATTTAGGGAAAACATAGTTCAACATAAAACATGCTTATCCTTATGAGTTCTCAAATGGAGATAAAGCAAGTTAAGGAATTTTTTTCCCCATTTCTTGTTACAATTTTTTTTTTGTCGTTAATATCCCATTTCACCCATGTCGAGATGTTAAGGGGTTCAACACTGTAAGATATTGGGGAAGAAACGGTAGCAGAGAGCTTCTGGAGATAATGAATGTGACAATCATTTCCTGTATGGAGGACAGTGTCCCAAGAACTCTCTTCACCTCTGGCCCTTACATCACTTCCACAAAGTTCTCCAAGCCTTGAAGGACCTGCTAAAGAGGTCTCATTTGGCACTGAGCACTCAATGGCTGCTTATCCTCAGCCTTTGGGAGAGCTTTAAGTTCCCCAGGATCCAAAGCAACAAGAAGCTTAACTGACACCACTAATTTCTGGGCATGAACACAATATAAAAATTTGGGGGGCGATTGAATGAGAATGAGCATTTGTCAAACACTAGTGGTAACTTCCCTGCCTAGGATCTAGGGCATTCTCAGCCATAGGCTTTTGACTAGGTTTTCGGTATTAGGCATGGATTCCCTCCAGGGCCACCAAGAGCCTTGGCAATTATTACTTTGAGGACCTTGGTGTCCACTCACTGGGATGCATGCCCCGTGGTACTGAGGTTTTTGTGAAACGACCTATGGCTTCAGAGAGCAGAATTGTCTGTCACTACAGGGAGTTTTTACCCAAATCCTCTCTCTTGTATAGAAATCCAAATTATATTTTTTAATTAGCTAACAAAGTGGGTTACCCTGTGGCTTTTCCCCCCACAATATTCTTAGTTTGGTTTGACTTTGATTCCTCCGTCCCCTTCTCCAAGACCCGCTCACCCTTTTAGCCTTTCCTTGCCAAGAATTTCACCCCTCTACTGACATTTCGACCGTTGCTTCCCATCAGTGCCTCCTCTTCTCCCCATAATGGCTCCTTTCTATATGGATAATGTCTGCTGTCTCTTGCTTCTGCTTACATACAAATCTAAAAATCTCAGAGCTGTGGAGAGACAGCTCAGTGACTCAAGGCACTGCTTGCTAAACCTGTCAGCCTGGGTTTGAATCCCATGAAGCCAGATGCACAAATCAGCAAGAGACACTGGTGTAGTGGTCTCTTTCTCATAAATAAAAATTTTAAAAATTGAAGTTCATATCTACATATGAGAAAATATGTGGCATTTGCCTTTCTGAGCCTGAGTTACCTCACTTAAAATATTTTCACAGCCATCTATTCTCCTGAAAATTTCATGATTTTATTTTCCTTTACTGATGAATAAAACTCCATTGTGTATATATACCACAGCTTCATGATCCATTCATCAGTTGATGTACATCTAAGCTGATTCTGTTTCCTAGTATTGGGAATAGGTAGCAATAAACACGGAGGAGCAAGTATCAACGTAGTAAAGAGTCCCAGGAGTGGTACAACTGGATCACATGGTAAATCTAATTTTAGATTTTTAAAAAACCTTCAGGCTTGTTTCTATACCAAGTGTACCAGTGTACACTCGAACAAGAAGTGGAGAGAGTCTTTCTTCCCGACACCCTTGTCAGTATTTGTCCTTATTTGATTTTTTTTTTAAATGAAAATCAATGTGACCAGAGTGAGACAGAAACTCAGAGTCCTTTCAATTTGCATTGTCCTGGTAGGTAAAGATAGTGAACATTTACTTAAATAGTTATTGACAATTTGTGTTTCTTCTTTTGTGAATTCCCTGTTCAGTTCTATAGACCTTTTTTTGAGATTGTTTCGTTGTTTGAGTTCATTGTATATTTTAGATATTAATCCTGTGCACACACACACATCTGGAAAAGATTTTTTTTCTCATTTTTTTGGTTGCCGCTTTACTCTTTTGATGGTTTCCTTAGCTCTACAGTAGCTTTTTTAGTATCATGAGGTCACATTGTTTTGATCGTTTACCTTATTTCCTGGCATATGTGGGTCCAATTCAGAAAGTCCTTCCCCATGTTTATACCTTGGTGTGTTCTCCGACTTTTTCCTCTGGTCATTTCTAAGTTTCAGGTCCTATGTTGAGGTCTTTGATCCTTTTGGATCTCTTTTGTGCTTGGTGAGCGATAAGGGGTTGGGCTCATTCTTCTACAGGCGGACATCAACCTTCCCAGCACCATGTGTGGAAAACTATATACCTGGATGTAGAAGAAGAACATATCTAACTTGAACTTTTTGCCTGACTTGAAACTATCTCTAAATTGGGAAAGGCTACTGGTGGCAGGGACAAGTTAATCCCATCAGCAGCATTAGCTCGCAGCACATGGAAAATTGGGGAACCCCTAGAACTTGACCATCAGAACCATGTGGGATGGGAGATTAACTCAGGACTGGAAAGAGGTCACCCA
The DNA here is from genome assembly GCA_004024765.1 of Zapus hudsonius. NCBI lineage: Eukaryota > Metazoa > Chordata > Mammalia > Rodentia > Dipodidae > Zapus > Zapus hudsonius. The sequence continues at coordinate 45,901 of PVHP010003541.1, forward strand.
GTATTGTTGATCAAGGGAAATTTGCTTAGGAGTGACCGCAAGGCAGACATCTGGTCTGAGTTCCTGCTCATGACCTTGGACTACTGAACTATTACCTTTTTGGATCAGGTGGCCTGAGGCTCATAGGAACAGTTTGTCAAATGCAAAAACAACATTGACAGCCAATTGGGGATACAGACAAACCACTGTTCACCAGTTAAGTGATGTGGGAAACAACCCAGTGTTGATGAAATTGGAACACTTCTCCAAGGCTTTGAGTGGAGAACCTGTGGCTCAGTGCTAGGATGTCTATATCCCTGAGAGAGATGATGGTAATTAAAAGACAAAGATGTTGTGGGCTGGAGAAATGGCTCAGTGGTTAAGGTGTTTGCTTGCAGAGCTGAACAACCCAGATTCGATGCCTCAGTACCCATGTGCGGCCAGATGCACAAAGTGGCACATGTATCTGGAGTTTATTTGCAGTGGTTTGAGGCCCTTGTGCCCATTCTCTCTGTCTTTCTCTCTCTCTGCTTGTAAATAAATAAACACAAATATTTTAAAAGACAAAGGTATGAGAAAGAATGACAGGATAGACCAGTAGTCAAAGTGAGATCCTTGCACAGCTAGAATCAGATGAAGAACGTGCTAAACATGTGTGGCAATACCCTCACTGCCAGAGAGGCAGCCTCCTAATGAGGCCTGAAGACCAAGCATGGAGGGTCTGTGCGATTTAAAATGGACACACAGAATGGAGTCTCAAATTTTGGCTGCTTGGATCAGGTCTGACATTGCTGGAATGAGAAGACTTGTGATTTGGGTATGTAACCTCAACCTTTTAGACCAAAGCAAGGACTCATGGGTGCTTAATTGAAGGAATAAGTTGATGAGGTGCAAATATCCATAATATTGCGGTTATCCTGAACTCAACTTAGAAACAGATGTAGTGTTCAGTGCATTCATGCCTTAGGCCTGTGTTTTAATTTATTTTTTAATTTTATTGAGGGGTAGAGTGCCGTGCAGTGACTCTATTTTCAGAGGCCCTGAGAGGGGGGAAGCTCCCAGTTTTTCCAAGATGGTAATGCACCAGATGGTATCTCAAGTCTACCTAGAATTAGTTGTAAAGCAAATTATTTATTCTGCCTGTCATTCTTTGCCCTCGGTGGTGAGTTTTGCTTCAAGCTAGTTCAAAGATCCCACAAGGATGTCCCAATATTGCCTTATAGGGAGAGAGAAGGAGGGAGCTGACCCAGAGCCAACTTCATGTTTTATCCCCTTTAATGAGGTAGCCAGAGCCAGCTACTCCCATGATCGGCTAGCTGCCTCCATCACGTTTTCCCAGACATTGGAGGAGCATGGTGTTTTCTTTTCTCTGTTGCCTGCATTACTGACACTACTATTTAATCACTCCACAGGACTAGAGGGCTGCCCCTCCGCAGTGGTAAATAATGAGCGCTGTACATTGGCGATCTGCCTGTTGATGGCTGATCAGGCTGACTTTGGGTGGAGAGAGGGAGCAAGGATGCAAGAGAGAATGAATGCCAGGGACACTGAGGAAAGTGGGTGCACAAAGCCTGCTCTGTCTTGAGGTGGGATTTTCACAGTAGCTTGAATAAAATAGTTCTTTCAGGTTTTCTATTTTTTCATAGATAACATATCTTAAGTACTTTCTAAAATGTATCCTTTTGTGTTTTTGTCCCTTAGGTACAATTTCATATTGTACAACTGGAGAAGCTGAATAACAGAGGAAATCAATTATGAATCCTTGACTGTCTATCAGGAATGGCGTAGACTCTGATATTTGGATTGGAGTGGTTCACCTCACAAATCTCCTCAATCTTCTTGTCACTGACGGTGCTGATGCTAAAGGACAGCAGCAAGTCCCTCGTCTTCGCAAGTTCTGTTTTCTTAAAGGAGCTGGATATTTTTTTCTTTCTTTTGGATTTTCGAAGTAGGGTCTCGATGACCTGGGATTCACTACGTAGTCTCTTGACTTACCTCCCAGAACTCGCAGTGTTCTTCCTAACTTGACCTCCCATGTGTTTTGAAGAAAGCCTCTGTACCTGTCCTTTCTTATTTTATTAATGAGATGTACTCAGGTGTTTCTACATATGCATATGTTGTGAATTGAGCGTGTCCACCCTCTGTTCTGGTAAGCTCTCCTAAACCTGCTGCCTGAACCCTTCTTGAACTTTTAGCTCATACATTCCAGCTATCTGCTGTGGAGAAGCCAAAACACCTCTCTGGAATATAAATTTCTTCCCGTGATCACAACTAATATATGAAATTGTCTGGTCTCTTTATTGACTTTCTGAAGATATTTTGTAAGTGATAGTTTGTCATTATTTCTTGATATTGTTTAGTTATATACATTTGCCCAGTGCTTCTGAAATAGTAACAATATCTGTTTCTCGCCATACAAGCTTCCTTGGGTTCCCATGGCCAAGTGTGACAGTCTACATAGCTTAAGTAACACACTGGCCCAACCATTGACCTACATCCTCAGCATTTTTCAATTTCTTTCTTTTTTTAATAAAACAAGTTCTCTCTAATTTGCCCAGGAGGGTTTTGAACTAAGATCCTCCTCCCTCATACTTCTATAAGCTGAAATCACAGGACCAGCTTTTTTTTTTTTTTTGGCCATAATGAGTTATATTGTTTAGTGGGCCCACAATGAGTTGTTATCCCCAATTGCCTCCCCTCCCCATCCCCAGTCAGCTGGATATCCTCCTCTGTGGGCCATCTGGATCAGTCCTTGTGGCAGGGGACCATGGATAGCCTAGTATTCAGCCCGGTCCTCCTGGCTCAAGTGTGTTGTTACTGAGGGGTGCCATGCCTCTGATAATCTCCCCCACCAGGGCTCTCACAATCTTTCCGCCCCCTCTTCTGCTCAGTTCCCTGAGTCGTGGTGGGTGGGTATTAAGGCTGCTTTAATGTTGCGAGCTTAGGGGTCCTTGTGTCGAGAATTATTGGTTTCTGTCTCACTGGCTTATCCTCATAGGACCATCTTTATAGCACACACTTTCCATGGTAAATAAAAATCCTGTTCACATCACTATCTTTTGGGGACATAGCTGGCTTGTGTAAGGGAGCAGGGGAAATCACACATGCTGATGGAATATGGAGGATTGCTTGTTCCTCTTCGTGGGGAAGCACCATGTCTGAATCCAAATAAGCACTCTATCTCATGGGGCAATGAAGTCTGAGAAATTCTGTTGGAGGCAGGTGACCCCAGGACTTGCCAGGAAGGGGAGAGGGGAGAGGAGGGAGCAGATGTGTGTGGGGGGAAGTGGGGAGGAGGGGGATTGCTGAGCGGGCTGTGCTGGAGCTCACGGGGCTGGGCCTCAGGGAGAGGGTTGCAGACCTGTCTAACCTGAGGCCTGTAGATGACATGCTGTTAAATAGACCTGAGGGGCATATCTATGAACGTTGACCCACACAGAATTGTAAATTCTAAACATCCCTTTTCTGTAAATTTCCTGGTAAATCATTTGTGAAGCTCTCAAGCATGCACTTCGTAGATGACAACATCGTGTCACATTTTAAAAGGTTGGACATGCCTGGCAAAGCCTGCCCCCTCATCTCACACAGGCAGCAGGATTTGAGTTTCATTTGCCTTTTTGAGCATTTGTCCTGTCGTCAAGGAGCTCAGGGGATCAAGGTAGAAATGGCCAATGCAAAGGTGCTATGGGGGCCGGGGAGACACAGTCTCAGTATTTTTCAGCATTAATCTTGTTATTCCTTGGTTGCTCAAAACAGCACAATTTTAATAGCCATGGTCAATAGTGTGATCTTTTCACTGGAAGGTGCCATAGGTAGCTATAATACCATGAATGCCAATGCAGTACGTAAACCATATTGGGTGGAGAGTAAGGGATAGAATAAGCTTTTAGCCAAGGTATAACGTAGCCCTTAACAATACTGGCTTGGAAACCAAACTGACCTGAATTCTGGTTTTAGGTTTGATGTTTATTAACCATAGAAAATTCAACAGCACATTCACACAGCATTTTTTCTAAAGATAAAAGAATAATAGTTTTCTCACTGGAATGTGTGAAACTACCTGAAGGTTTTGTTGTCACTTGACGTCATTAATGCTCAAAGAGAAGCTATTAAAATGACGTAGGTATAATAATAATGCACGAGAGGCCTTCAGGTTTTATCTCAGGCCACTTTCAGGAGCTATGGTGTATGTGATCAGGAACTTCTCTGCCCAATTTAGTGTCAGAAAACTTTCTACCCTCCATAGCCTGATCATGTGTCAAGATGTCCGCCTTTTTCATTTCTTACAAACAGAACTAAAACATCAAAAATCTGTATGAATATTTGCTCTACTCAACAGAGTTTGTGAAGCTCCTCGCTGCTAATGAAGCCTTCATGCTGAGAGAGGATGTAGAAATGTAAGATTTCTGCTCTCACATGTTCAGAACAGAACTATAGCATCCAGTTTCTCCATTTATCATGGTGAAACTTACATATGACATTGAACTTGTTTCCTTTCTACAACAATGTGCCTTCTTTACCAAAGACACTGAGTACATCAAATTATTACTAAGCGGGCTGGAGAGATGACTCAGTGGTTAAGACACTTGCCTCCAGTGCCTAAGGCCCCCGATTCAATTCCCCAGGTCCCACATATGCCAGACCCACAAGGTGGTGGCCCTGGTGTTCTCTCTCCCTTTCTCTCTCCTTTCTGTCTCTCTCTCTGCTTGAAAAATGAATAACTAAAATATTAAAAAATTCTTACTAAGCTATTTAGAGAGCAGGAAAGCTATTAAAACATGCAGCAGAAAGCTGCGTTTACATATACCCAGGTACATAATGTATGGTTTAGGGAGTAACCACCAAATCTGATTTCTTATTAGTCTGCTCTCTTACCATCTCGGTGAAATTTGTCCCTTTTCTTTCCATGTTCCCATGCAGCCATGTGATTCAGATGATCATTGGCCTCTTATAGACACCTGAGCCTAACCACTTGATTCTCATCTGAGAAATGACATGCAGGGTTCCTCCAGAAAGATCTCTGCTCCGGCCGCCATTTCATTCTTTCTGATCTGGTTTTATTATAACTGCCCTTTTTGACTCCCATCTTCCTATAAAATTCAATTTAGCTGTCAATCAAATCCAAAATTAACCGTTCTAAAGCAAACCTTTGTATTTGCTAAATATAAGCATTAGGGAAATTGGGTTGTTATTGTAGGAAAGAAACTGGTGCAGGGGCATCTCTTCACAATAGAGCTCGAGGTCACACATGCCAGCATCCTCAGTTAGCTCTGCACAGTCCCCTCTGTCCTTCCCTGGGACAGAAATTCCATCCTCTTTCCGTCATTCCCCTTCAGTTGCATTTGCTCCTGGTCCTTCCCAGCCCCTCCCCACTCTCTCCAAGAGAGCCCATCCAGTTCTTGCCTAGAGTATTGGGCACCTAAGCAGAGAAAGGCATTTTTGTAGCTTGAAAACAAACCAAGAAAACCCTGGCTATGCACAATCCATAATCTTTCCCACTGTTGTAGGGCTGAGGAGTTAATTAACATTAGGACAGAGAAATCAATGGTCCAGATGATTTTTCTTGTCTATTGTAGCATTCAAAATGGCCACTGTGTTGAGATAGGAAGAAGTACAAAACAAACAAATAAACAAATCTTTGTGCTGGGCCTGGTGATGCACACTTTTAATCCCAGCACTTGAGAGGCAGAGGCAGGAGGATCACTGTGAGTTTGAAGCCACCCTGAGGCTAAATAGTAAATTCCAGTTCAGCCTGGGCTAGAGTGAGGCCCTACCTCAAAGAAAAAAAAAATCCAAGATATATTGCAAGGTTTACTCAAAGGGAAGTATCCAGTTTTTGTTTCTAATGGGGGGAAAGAAAGGGAAAGACTTTGAAACCTTCAGTAAAGTCCACATAATCATCTTTTACATAAACTGTTCAGTTTCTCCAGTGACTGTAGAGAGCTTGTGACATCCTTCACTGTTGCAGTCTTCATAGTGTGTATGAGCTTTAGTCCATGCTTAGTTCCCAGTCCTTCCTAACTGATTTTGTAGACTCGTCAATGTAATATTTAAACTTTTTTTTTTAAAGAAACAAAGCAGACATAGTAAAAAGTCTAGATCTTAAGTGCAGGGTTCAACCTACTTTCACTTCTCTGTTAGGATAAAGCGAGCCTGCTGAGCTTGGAGTAGAGATGTTGACCCAGAACTGAGCTGGTTAGGGTGTGGTATTTCTCTTAGCCTCAGAGACTGTTACCTGAGGGATATGGTTCTCCAAATCCTCTGAAACCCAGGACACGAGTCCCAGGTACTGCTAGTGACACTGTGACTGTGGCCAATGGTAGCAGAATGACAGGCATTCACAGAGGACAGAAGCCCAAACTAAATGCCTGAACCACCTTCCTCTTGGATGCGCTCCACTGACCCATCAAAAGGATCAGATTCATTTAAGGTGGATTCCTTGAACTCAAGACCTAAACAGCTATGGCAGTTACTCTCCAACTATTTATTCAGTTAGAAGCTAATTTTTTTTTTAAATCAGCAGGTCCTCTTAACCTTCTACATGTATCAAAAGTATCACTGATATAGGCTTGGAATTTTATTGCAAGTAACTCTACTTCTTTTCGTATTCTGAAGTCTAGCAAAAATTTTCATTTGGTTTCCAGGCCTTATGACTAAGAACTATTTCATATGGATGCCATATGAATACAGGAGGCAGGTAATATAAAAAAAATTTATGTAACATAAAGTCATGAATATCTATTCCAAAAAGAGCCCGGGATATTCTGTGAAAACAACTAGGTAAACATGTGAGTGTTGCCCATTACTAAACGATGTGATATCAGGAAGTCACTTCCCTTTCCTCCCTTGCCCAGGATCATGACCTTCCTACGCTGTAGGTTTTTGATTAGGTTTTCAATCCCAAGTATGAATTTCCCTCCATTGGAGTGGGCTTCAAATCCAGAGAACCCACAGTTGGTTACCCACATAAGAGACGTGCCACTATTGCACTAATGGACACATTTTGGCTGGAGACCTGTGCAGCTCACGGGATCCACTGCTGGTGAATGACTCTTCTCCTCCAGTGGGTGTAGAACACTTTGTAGCACCGTGATGGATGGTCATCAGGGAAGACACTTCTGGTTCAGGTCAGGCTTGACTTCTCAGTGTCCTACAACAGAAGCATGTGGCTTTCATTTGAGAACCAGACACATGGTTTCAGAGTTTGAGATTTCTTTTTTATTTTTTTTATTTTTTTTTTGGTTAGAACAAAAGGTAAAAGTCTTACTTATATCTGATCCCCAAGATATAAGTCTTGATACTTAAAAATAAGTCACTGACACATAGCTTTCTTTTTTCATTATCTTGTTAACATTCATTTTGCCTCCTAAATACAATATTTAAGCTCTAATATTTCTAAATAAGTTTCCCAGGTGTTTTCTCTTTCAGTGTTATATTCTCTTGATTCTTTTCTTTTGGAAATAATTTTAGAAATGATTTGGAACATCACATTCTAATCTCCTTGACTCAACGGCCTTTTCATATTGTGGGATGTTGTCTTGACTTCATATAATTTTCTCAAATCTCTGTCACTGATTTTTACTTTAGCTTTACTTAATTTTCAGTTTAAGCCACTTGCATCATTTACAAAATTAATGGTTGTGCTTTTCTTCTTTATAATTTGTGTTGGTGTCTCTTCTAATATGTCTGATGGTTTGTGTCTTTCCAAGAATTTGTACTTATTATCCATGTGGTCTAATATTTAGGCAAATAATTATCATAGTATTTTTCATAATCTCTCTTCTGTAAAGTCAATAGTAATGACTCTTTCATTCATGCTTATTCTCCCTTTTTGAGTTTGTAGGTTTCAATGTAGGAATTTCCATGATTCTTCCTTTATAATTTATAGCTTTGTGAAGGTTCTCTGTTTGATGGCACATTACCTTAGCTTCTTACCATTTCTTTTCCACAGGCTCTTTTAGTTCATTGACATATTTGCAATGGCTGCTTTGAGATCCTTTACTGCTGACTTTTGCATATGGGTCCTCCCACTTTCAGAGTCTCTTTCCTACATTTTTTTCATGAAATAAATACTATAATATTGCTGACAATACTCTGACATCAGAGTGCACACAGGACATTGATATGATTATTGATAGATGAATTTGGACATGGTAGCACATGCTTGTAATCCCAGTACTTGGGAGGTAAAGGCAGGCAAATAAATAGTTAAGGGTTAGCCTATGCTACATAGCAAGTTCAAGGCCAATTCTGGGCTATTTGAGACCTGTCTCAAAAATAAAGGAGGTGAGTGATCTTATAAAAAGCTATGGAATAATGAATGACACAGGAAATAAAAAATACGGCCAGGACATTTGCAAAATACAAGTAATCTTAGTTATGGAATGAGATTGAACCATAAGTGTGATGACTCTGAATAGGGTAAACTCTCCATAGGATCCTTTAAAAGCATAGAATGCATGAATACTTAGACATGCTTACATATATCAACAAGTTATTGATACAACCTTCCTAAAAGTGTTAATAGGGATAACCCTTGGTGTTTATATTTTATTTTTGTCAGAAATTTTTTCAGGCCTTTACTTGTTCCTCATTTATGCTCAACACAGTGCTATTAGGTAAATACTATCTTTCCTACATTTTTTTCAAACAAGAAAATCTCATGTCACATTTCCATGTATTCTGATTTTCATTTCAATGGCCCCTGGGTTCCGTCGAAGAAGTTACTCTACCCATGTGGCGTAGATGGGCCTCCCTAGTTCCTTCCCTCTCATGAGCCACATATGCCCTTAGCCATCATGATTGGCATAGGAACTGAGAACAATGATTACTGCTGTCAACAATGACCGTCGTAGTGATGGGACCATGTGCACAGACACACACAAGCACGTGCACATAGATGTGCATAGATTTCCAATTAAATTTAATTTTATGAATTTAAAAAATCCTAGAATGGCTTTTGCTACCATTTGGGGGAAATTCTGTGCAAACGAAATCAATAGAGATGAAGGGATTGGTGCAGATTGTAGACTCCGTCATTGGACATGTTAACACGGATGCTGATGAGTAGCAAATGCGTGAAATCTTCAATTCCATCAGGACATCATCCTGCCTGCTGCTTATAATCTTCTTTATCAATACCTCTTTCTTATAATGACCTGGGCCAGCTTGAATGAGGCATGTATCTTTAGCAGTAAAAATGTTCTTGGTCAACATGCACCTTAGTATTAATTTTCTAAAACTATATACATCACAGATTTCATCCTAATTTAGCAATGAAATTTCCATTGATTATAAATGAATGCATTATCTTTTAGCCTCTTACAATATACCTGTTACCAATTTTCTGGAAAACTTGTTGTTTAGGAGTTGAGACACTCAAGGTAAAATGGTAGCCTCACAACTATTTAGCTCAGTGATTTTTTAAACTTAGTGTCAATTTTTTTTTATTTAGAGAGAGCTTCATTTGAGTCCTACTCACATAGGAAAAGCATGCATTTCCTAAAACCAGGCAGTTAGGTAGTTCCTAGGGACATCCAATTACAAAGCCCCCTTGTCAGAAAGTCTGTTGCCCACCCACAGCAAAAGCCAAGAATAACTAAAGCCTCCTCTAGAGCATTCATTACTACCTCAACTCTAAACACATATACCTGAGGGAATAAAGAGAAAAGGCCTGTCAGAGCTCCCACAGGGTGGTAAGCATATTTTGGAACAAGCCCCAGAGCTTTCTCCTAGAGAGATCACTGGGAAAACGAGAAACACCGCAGACTTGGAATTGTGGAATTGTTTCCAGACATCTTGCTTTTGTGCCTTGTTATAGACTGTGCTTCAGTGTGAGTGCTGGTGTGGGTCGTGTGGAGGAGCAGGGCACTCACACACCTCTTGTTAGGACTGCCAGAGAGCAGAAGGGAGGATTGTTCTCCTGAGCAGCATGAGACTTGGAAAAGCTCAGGGGAGTCTGGGTGCCTGAAAGAGCTGGTTGTGGACACCAGCTGATTTTCACGAGGCAGGATTTTGTTAAGTTAGGAAAAGGGAAAACAAATCACATGTTTTATAATCTGGTTCTTTCCCATCCTCAGTGAGGCCATTATTTCCTGGATGGGTGTGGAATCTTGGGTGGATGTTTCCTCTATTATTCCAGGAGTTTTTTGATTTGATTTGATTTTTTATTTCTGGAAAACTTTCTTGGGATCACAGTTGCCACTTGTCTATGAGAAACACTATCCTGTTCATTGAGAAAGGACAGATCACTTGCTTCTCATGCAGATTCTCAGGACCCCTGGTTAACTCTTCTTCCCAACCTCACACACTCCTGCACATATTTTCTTATTAGATTATCTACATTTGTAGAAGGTAGATTTCTTAGAAATAGATGGGAAAAAGAAAAAAAATGTAAGTGTTTCACAAACGTATTGTATCGTAACACGGGTTCTCTCAGAATTGTTAATACAAATAGTAAAAATAAAATTTGAGATACAAAACAATGACAATTAAGCCTTAACACAAACACCCTGAAATTTAAAGAATAGCTTAGCTTTTAATATGTCAGAAACAAAGTTTTGTTTATAGACTTAGATGTCTGACACTTGGCATCCAAGCAGACTGGAGTATTTGCCCTCAGTTTTCTTGGTCAAATTGTGGTCTGGTTGTTCATTAGCTCAGAGTCTGGTTGTATAGAACCCAGGGCACCTGGAGACTCTCTAGGGCCTGAGGAAGAACATTTTAGTTTAGTCACATGATATGATGTCACTTTCCCCGGGGCAGACTTGCTTCCCATTGCAAGATGTTAGTATGCCTTATTGCTCTGGAATTTGGGATAAATTGGGAAAGACGGAGAGTAGGTCAAAGGCACAAAATGGAGTCAGTGAGGACAAGGCAGGACCCTCCTTCCGGGTAGAAAAGAGCAATGCCAAATGAGTCCTGACACCCTTGCTGTTTTCCTTGCACTAACATAACTACCTGTGCAGTTTGGATTTTCTAGACACAACAAAGGATTTTGAACTGTTGCTATGGTTTACAGTATTAATCTATTTAGGAAAGTATTTCTTGGAATTAAGGTCAATATAAATCTAATCTAAGTGAGGGCCAATTCTATTAATTGGACTGAAATTAATAAGCTTTCCTAAGATATGGTCTGTTTGTTTTTTAAAAATATTTATTTGTTTGCAAGGAGAGAGAGAGAGAGAGAGAGAGAGAGAGAGAGAGAGAGAGAGAGAGAGAGAGAGAGAGAGAGAGAGAGAGAGAGAGAGAGAGAGAGAGGAGAATGGACCCAATAGGGCCCCAGCCACTGCAAAAGAACTCCAGATGCATGTGCCCTTTCTTGCATCTGGATTTGTGAGGATACTGGGTGGGGAATCAGGTCCTTGGGTTTCACAAGCAAGCTGCTAACCACTGAGCTGTCTCTCCAGCCTGTAGGGTCCATTTCTAAATCACTTTTTTTTTCCTCCAATGCCTTCAAATGTTTATTTCCACTTCTCGTTGAGGACTCTAAATTTTTGATGGCTGAACTCTTTTAGTCCTGTTTTGTTAAATTTTAAAATTTGTTTTTATTGCCTAAATCTTGAAATGTGTTATCGAAGGAATCAGGCCAGCCTCAGGAAGAGAATATAATTTTACAGCCCTAATTCTTCAATGTGGACAAGTATGGTATGACTGTTCCAGCCTTGAATTCTTCCTTTGGTCTGGCCCATACAATTTCTGTCGTTTTTGTTTTGGATTTCCTAGTTTTGTTTTCCCCCCTAACAAGTAGCTACTTGTATTTTCCTGTCAGTGCCATTCCGACAATACATTTAACATCACTGTTTCCCCAAACTTCCCATCATGCTCAGAACTGCACACATGTCTTTCTGCAGTCACGCCATGTGGCTGGATGACCTTTGGGAGCATCTGTTGACCTTGAAGGTTGCTAGGTGCAAACACCTGCATACTTCACACCACGACCTTGGTGGCTGTCTTCTCCTCTGGCCTCAGCTTTTCAAGCCCTCTTCTTCCATGGCCTCTCTCAGCTTCCTGATTGATTTCTACCACTTCTCCCCTCAGATTTCCTTTGCGGTTCTCTTTAAAATGACTTCCTTTTGGAAGACTTTCAGCATTAAAGTTGCAAGTAGAGTAGGAGCTCTAGGAGTTGAAGCCATCCTTGACTGTGTGAGACCCTGTTTAAACACTGTGAGACAACCTTAAAGCAGCCTTAATACTCATCCACCACGACTCAGGGAACTGAGCAGAAGAGGGGGTGGAAAGATTGTGAGAGCCGTGGTGGGGGAGACTATCCAGAGGCATGACACCCCTCAGTAACAACACACTTGGGCCAGGAGGACCGGGCTGAGTACTAGGCTATCCTGGGTCCCCTGCCACAAGGACTGATCCAGATGGTACACGGAGGAGGATATCCAGCTGATTGGGGATGGGGAGGGGGGCATTGGGGAATTGGGGATAACAACTCATTGTTTGCTCACTGAATAATGTAACTCATTATGGACAATAAATATATATTTAAGAGTTAAAAAAACCACTGTGAGAACCCGAGAGCATACTCAGTTCCTGAAACCCCTGGGCCCAGACTCTCATGATGACAACATCCAGCTACATAGTGAACTGATCTATAACCTGAAACTAAGCTCATACAGGGACATTCTTTGAAGGTTTCCTGTTTTCCCAGTGGTATCTTGTTTCTTTTCTGGCTCAGAACCTAATCTCATTTCCCTCGTTGTACTCAGTTATTATGTTACCTTGTTTTGTTTTGTTTTTCTTAATCTGAGTCATTTTAATCAGCCTTTTTTTTGTCTTTAATACCATGGACAGCTATCCTTTAAATACTAGATAATTCTTTTGTGGAATCTTCATTAGTTTGAACTGGTCTGATGTTTTCCAATTATTGTATTAATATCCATTTTCATCAAGTTTCTTGCAATGGGCCCTTCCTGGTGGATGTCAGCAGGTCATGATGTTGCTTCTTGAATGGTGATGTTGCCTTTGCTCATCTGGTTGATACTTGCTAACGTTTTCTCCGGGACTGAGTTCCTGTGCTAGTTTGTTAGGGTGGTTACTCCCAAGCAGTACAGGCAGCATGGCTGAAGACAGCAAAGATGGTTTTCTTCTCACTTTTCAAGTGGGACCCTGAAATCAGACTTTGCTCAGTCACTTATACCCTCTGCAGCCTCACAGGAGAGGCTCCTTCCTTACCTCCTCCAGAATCTAGCAGCCTGAGGAATTTTCTGGCTTTTGGCAACAAAGTGTTGATCCCTGCCAGCACAAACATGTGGAATTTTCTTTACTTGTCTGTTTGTTCCCTTTTGTCCTTCAGTGGACACAGTCATATTAGATTAAAGGCTTCACCATCCATGTGATCCCATTTTCATTTAATTACATTTGTCGGGCACTTAGTTCTATGGAAGGTCATATCAGTCTTTTGCTATTGTAATGTAACACTTAAAGCTGAATACTTTATAAAGTAAACATGGCTATGGAGCTAGGTCTAGGGCGGGAGCTAAGCTTACCTAACATGTGAAAGACCCTGGGTCTCACCACACACACACACACACACACACACACACACACACACACACACACACACAGCAACAGCAGCTGATGTTGGACATCATCAGGGACACAGCACCACAGTAGGACAGTGTCTACAAGGGGAAGGATGGGAGTGGGAAGGGACCAGTCCTGCTCTTTCTGATAACAATTCTCCAGAGAGCATGAACTTCAAGCTCCACGTGCACCATCTTAATCCTTTCCAAGGGCTGAATCCCAAATGAACTAACCAATTGCCATGGGGCCCCAGCTCTGGAAGGTCTCATTTACCATTTCACAATGCCACACCGGGGTCTACGCTTCCAAACCATGAACCTTTGGGTGGCAAACCATATTCAGACTGTAGTAGTGAAATGCTCAGATGGTGGGCGGAACGTGGATGTCAGGGGACCATTGTAGCCACGGTGTCTTCTTTTGTTATTAAGAGATTCATAAAAAGTTACACTGAGATTAGACAAATACCACTTTCTTCTGATACTTTCACTCACTGTTAGACCCCCAAAGATATTTCTTGCTAGGATGAATTATTACTGTGGCATTTTCTAAGTGCTACGCTTTCCTCTTTGTCCTTTTTTATTTACAAGTTCATTTTCTATCACCCAAAAGAGCCATCCCTTCACGCTTGTTCACTTATTTTAAAACTCTTTCACATTACAGCAGGGTGGTTAAAAGTGTTTGACTGAAAGCCCACTGACCTGAGTTTGGCTCTTCCCAGCACACATGCAAAGCCAATGCTAAGTGCTACATGCCTCTTCGATCCCAAAGGGCCTTCAGCTAAAAGAACACAAAGCTTGCAGGCCGGTGCTGCTTTGTGCTCATGCACGTAGTAACAAGACAATAAGAGACACCTCATCTCCAAGGAAGGGGAAGGACGGTGCGCACCAAGCTGGAGCTGGGCTGGGAGCATCCTACGTCCTGTCTAGCTGTCAGTGTTGCAAAGTGCTCTTCAGGCAGCTGGGAGAGAAAAGTCAACCATAATATTAGCCAGCAGCAACCCTGTGAGCTGCTAAACCAACCAGCCAGGCAAGATGTGCCATCAGGAGTGAAAGCTGCATGACTGTTCAGAGATTAACCAACTGCTCTCTGATTGGATTTGAGGTCTGTTTCATGAGAAGAAATTCATGCTTGATACTGAGAAGGTCCTATGTGGGAAGCTACTGTTGTTGGGCTAAATGAATCTGTTGTACCAATCACATTGCCCTCCACATCCTTCTGTATATGCCCATAGATTAGTATCCCTCTCCCCTTTGATCAGAGAGGCTTTATTTTGCAGATGGTAGCTTCTACCAGGGAGACTCAAAACTCACCAAAGTGCTGAGAAGAAGTGACAGTGGAGTGCTCAGCACTAAGAGAGACATCGCTGTCACACCCTCCAAGGCTCAGGGAACACTGTGGAAGAGGTGGCGGGAAGAATGTAAGAACCAGAGGATGGGGAGCAATGCGTTGGAATGTTGTCTTCAAGATAGGCTTTGACATTCATGGCCTCAGAACAGCTGCTGTTACTTGCACACGATTGGAACCATCAACATGTCATTGTGGATGATGGGAAAAAGAAAGAAAGAAAGAAAGAAAACCATCAGACTAGAAGAGGGACTAATTTGAAAGAAGTGGCCAAGTGGAAGGAGGATGAAGAGAGGGGACAAAGGACAGTACTCGGAGGGGTTCTGATCAAAATGCATTATGCATCTATATGAAAATTGTCACAAAATAAAAATGGTGGAAAGAGAGAGACCAACACCTTGAACCTGTCCTCTGACCTCCATATACATGGCATGACCTATGCACACCCATACACGCATATCCATGCACATATAGGTATATACGTATATACATACTTGAAAATAAAAATTTCTTTATGTCAATATGAAATCACAGATTCTAATTTTACAGGTTGCGCGTTACAATCTGTGACTAAAATTATGCTAACATGTTTTGCGTGAATTGTCCTAGATTTGGCTCTCGGAAGGTTGTTCTTTTGCCTGTCATCCTTGAAATCTTGCCATGTGCCGTGCATTGATGGCGTCCCTGGGGATCCCGCTCCTGCTTGGGTTTCCCCTTCTGATTCCTGTTGTACTTTGTAGGTAGTAACATATGATTACTTTTGATTTATGGATAGTTTTAATTTCTCTTTAATTATTATTATAATTTTGTTCCTTGGTTTCATCTCACATTCTAGAAATGATTTTCCTACATTTTCCCAACTTTCAGTTTCCAAGAATTAAGCCTGAGACCTCAGGATTACATCCATGAACTATTCTAGCTTGGTTGACCAATCCATTAATTTATGAAAATTGTCTGCTCACTTTAGCATTTAAGATTTTATGACTATTTTTAAGAAACTTGATAACTGGATGCACAATGTTCCTTTCTGAATATGTGAGCCCTCTGCTTTCTTCAGGCTTAGATTTCGGAGCACCTGGGTTTCTTTGTATTAAATACTAAATACAACCGAGATTGCCTACTTGCCTTTAAATTTCCTACTAACTTTAATTAAGTACACCAAGCAGCTTTTCCCCCACATTCCCAAAGCCGTAATTATAAGAGCACATCAGCGCACAGACACAATGACTGGTTCCTTCCGGTGACAGGGTGGAGTTAGTACATCTGGATAAATGTTTGCTGGAGGGTTCAAGCAAAGAGAGGCAAAGCATGTTGTTGCAGTCAGCTTTCTAGTTGCTGCGCAGAAAGAACCCAAGCAAAAGCGGCTTGTGGAGGAATGGGTTTATTAGGCTTACGGACTCCAGGGGAGACTCCATCCTGGCAGGGAAGATGATGGCACGAGCAGACGGGTGGACATCACCTCCACCACAACACTGGAAATAGTAGCAGGAAGGTGTGCCAGATACTGGCAAGGGGAAGCTGGTTTATAATTCCCATAAACCCACCCCCAACAACACAGTTCCATCGAGGTTGTAAAATCCAAACTGCCATCAGCTGAGGATCAATTACCCAGAACACATTCATTTGTTTGTGGGGGTCACCTGGACCAAACCATGACACGTGTCTAACGGTTGTTTTCAGTAAACGTACTTGTGAACCACTTTTGCCAACTCCATTTCAGATTCAGTTCATGAGCGTATGTTTACCAGCAATAACTTGATTAAGGGCAGGAGATGGTTGCAAGCCTTCTGCATGCCGGTTATGAAGCTACTTAAGAAATGAGTAGCATCGATCCATGGTGCATGTGCTCTGAAAAGTCATGTTAAGTCAGGGGTATGCTTTTTATTGCATTTTTAGAAGACCAAATATGCCTAAATTGAGGATGTATGCACTGCAAAAATGTAGAGCGTTTTGTTTCTTTTAAGCCACTGGCTCTGCAAGGAAATAGAAGCATACAGCAGCAATAGAATTAAGGTGGAGTGCTTGTCACACAGGTTTATTTCTATGGATACACTATTTCATCAAATCTTGCCTGTTGTATACTGCAGCAGTTACTCTTTCTTTGCTGGGACAAAACACCCCACCAGAAAGCAGCTTATGGAAGGAAAAGGTTTATTTCAGTTCATAGTTTTGATGGGAAACTTCATCATCCTGGGGAGAACACAGCATGAAAATAAAAATGGCTCATATGGTCACATCTCATCAGGGAAGTGGTAGGGAGGGAACTGAACCGGGCTAATAAACTTCCAGATCCTCCCCCAGTGACACACCTCCTCCAGTGAGGCTCCACTTCCCAAAGGCTCCTCCAGCTGGGGTGCAAATATGAGCCTTAATCACACAGACAGGAGGGACAATTTTCACTCAAACCACTGCAAGAACCTTTTGTGATTTACTCAGCCTGATACCTTTGTGAGAAATAGACTATAGTTACATACTTAGCCACAGTTACCATTTTCTTAGTTACTGCTAAATGGAGGTAGACATTGTACTAAAGTCATCTGAAAATACTACTCACAATGACAAAATTTTTTAAAATTAATTTATTTGCAAGTAGAGAGAGATAAAGAGCAGGGGGACAGACAAACAGAGAGAATGGGCATGCCACGGCCTCTAGTGGCTGCAAGCAAACTCCATCTCGCTTTATGTGAGCCCTGGGAATCAAACCTGGGTCATTAGGCTCTGCAGGGAAAAGCCTTAATCACTGAGAAATCTTGCCAGGCTGACAAATATTTTTGAAGGGAAATGATATTGTTAAATGGAGAGACATTTGAGAGCTAAATTATTATCCTGAGTCTTATATCCCAAAGGCAACCAATGACGAAGAAGGGAAGCATCAGCTATGGAAGCTAAGACTGAAATCTTCATGGGAAGAAGAAGGGTCAGAAGTATCTGTGGGAGGAAAGAAACCAGCCTCAAACCAACCAAACAGAATCCCAGAGAGCACGAGGCGTGACACCCATTTTCAATTTGCTTGCTGTGCAAATTCTAGGTGACAAATATTCGACCCAATCAGAGCTTTACTCATTCTCTGTCACACGTTGGTGACAACTCATGTTGGGGAGCAGTTGTTCAAGAAGTAAACTGCTTTCTGGTTGTCCTGAAAATATTTTGGATCCTGGGGTGAAATGGGTTGTTCATGAGCTAATCTTACTTGGCTCCTTAGGGATATGGAGAACCTAACAGCCGATAGCTTACTTGTCACTACACTTTACAGAGTTGGTTAGTATCCCTATTTTGTGTGCAAGAAAATAGAAACCTAGCCTAGCTGTCTGCCTTCAAGGCCGCTCTGTCATCTGAATGTCTGGCGCTTATGAAACAGTGACCATGAATGGAGTTATGTGAGAAACATCTTGAGGAGTTTGTCAGCAGAATGTTCTACAGAGGATTCTAAGGACAGCGTGATGACAGAAGCAAAGCCATGGCTCTTCGTTGTTTTGCAAAAACAAATGCATTGACCTTCCAGAAAATTCCTTCACAGAAATTAGTACAGAGGGTGAAATTAACAACGTTAAAGGACTTTAGATTGTGTTTGTATTTTTCAGGATGCAGCTAGAGAGCTGGGGCCCATCTAACCCTACCAACCGACTGTAGGCCTATAGCTGAGATTCTGGCAAGAGATGAGCCACCAGAGTCATACCGTGGAGGATCCAAATGGAACCCCACAGAGAATGACGGGATGAACAAGGGGCCCACAGCCACAGCCATTAAATCAACTCAGGATAAGCCAGTGAGACAGAAACCAACGATTTTCGACACAAAGACCCCTAAGTTCACAATCTTAAAGCAACCTTAATACTCATCCACCACGACTCAGGGAACTGAGTGGAAGAGGGGGCGGAAAGATTGTGAGAGCCATGGTGGGGGAGACTATCCAGAGGCATGGCACCCCTCAGTATCAACATACTAGGGCCAGGAGAACCTGGCTGAATACTAGGCTATCCATGGTCCCCTGTCACAAGGACTGACCCAGACGACCCGTGGAGGAGGTTATCCAGCCGATTGGGGCGGGGAGGGCATCGGGGAATTGGGGATAACAACTAATTGTTTGCCCACTAATGTTGTAACTCATTATGGACAATAAAAAACAAACAAACAAAACAAAACAAAACAAAAAACAACAAAGTTAAAGGACTTTAGGTGCTAGCCTGAGGACCAGAAGGCAGGCTGGCTGGCTCAAGAATCTGTGCTTGTCACAATGTCCTGTATACTGTACTTTAGAGACAGAATTCCCTTTGGCTGTAGGGCACTATCAATAATGACTTGCTGTAATAGCCTCAACAGATGTCTTAATTAATAATCACCCAGACCTTTTCTCAGAAGAAATTTTCATGGGGTCCCCATAAAGGGACATAATTGTAAATTCCCTGCAGTTCAGGGATATTTAGGGCAGTATTCCTTTTTTTGTATTCTATTGGCTTTGTTTATATTAAGATAATGTGTTACAAGAACCAGGGAGAAACACCCATTGGAGACTAATCTTCATTATCTATCACTTTTTCTTCATAGTGAGAAGTGTTTGTGTGTGTGGAGGGGGTAAGGGGAGTCAGCGAACTCCACCAATATCCTTCCTGCCTTTGTTACTGAGGTAGATTAAATATCAGTGGTTTCTTGCTTTTTATTTTATTATCCATAATTAGATACACTTAATAAGGGAATAATGTGTTGATGTCTTCACTTCCCCTATTTCCCTCTTCCCTGTCCCCGGTCAGTTGGATGTCCTCCTCTGTGTGCAGTCTGAATCAGTCCATGGGGTAGGGGGTTGTGAACAGCCTAGGAATTAACCCGATTCCGCCCCCCTTTGCATGTTATCTAAGCATCCCAAGAATATTTAGTTTATCTAGTATTTTTATACTCATAGCTTAATGTGTTTGTCAGCTCACACAAAATATTCTCTTTTCAATGAGCTGGCAAGGATCATGGACAACTTTTACAATTAACACTGGTGAGGAGTGGTCCTCCTCCTTCCCTTCTTCCTCCTCAGTTCCAGCCCACACAGTCTGTTCAGGGACGGGTTTGTTGGGCACAACAGACAAGCACCTCAATAGAAAAGGATGGGTGGCTTACCAGGAGTTATTAGTACCAAATGATATTGCTTGAAACAATTGTGGGAAGGGTGTTGGTAATGGTAAGACCATAAGTTGCGGATGCTTGCTGTGTCTTATTTCACTTGGCGCCTGTTACAGGCAATAAAACTTTTCTTTTGTGTGAATACTTGGCATTGTCATAGGTGAGAGCAAGGAAATCTGTGTCCTATTCCAGGCTCTGCCCATGATTTATCACTTGAACAAAACCACTAACCACACATGCCTTTTTTTTCTTTCCATTTCCCAAGATAGCAGAAATGTCCCAACTTGGACCATTTGTCAGATACTTCTTATTGTGACCTTAACTGCCTTGTGAACATGGAACTCTACTCTGTGACATTAAACTGTAAACTACTGAAAGATTGACACTGATGAGGGAACTCTGTAATAACTGAAAGAATTCAGTTATAAGCTGTACCATTAGGAAGAACTCTGGTCATTCCCAACAGATGGAAGCCCAAGTCTTTGAGAATAGGGTGAGCCTGCAATCATCTCTTCAATCCACTGCCCAAATGTGCCTGCGCATTATTGTGTGGTCCATCTGGTCAACCCTGAGGCCTAAGCAACTCTTTCTTCTGAGGGAGAAAGAGAAACCTCCAAAGAACAAGCAGTTTTGAATAGATCATTCATTCATAGAACTTATAAATACATATGTGAAGCCGCCTGCACAGATTCTGGTTGGCCGAGGACGTGAACACTGTGGATTTCTGTCACTCGCGAAGTGTTGCTGCATCTGCTCCCTTCTGTTTTCGGATGCTATCCTCAGAATAACTATTTCCCTCAAGCCGGCTCTCTGCTCCCTGGGAATGAGGTGCCTGTGGGCGGCAAGAGAAGCAGGAGGCCTTTGCACAGACAAGTGGACTAACAGCACCCAAGGTGACCAGTCCCTCTCCTTTCTTAGCTGGGTGCACAGGACCATCAAGGAGGAAACGGTCTACATGGAACTGGAGGAGCTCAGCAATGCGGGGAACCTCAGCTATCTAGCAGGCTTGTCCCGAGGCTCGTCTGCACATAAGTAAGACTGTCGTGAATAATGTCACCGATGCTAATTTTAACACTGTGAATGAAGATGACAAGATAGCAAAATGTAACTGAAAGTTAATTAAACTTATGTATAAGCATGCACGCACTGAAGTGCAACCACATGCTTAGATGTTTGTGATCTTTTGAGCTTTTATAAATATTTGTATATATTTACATACATACATACTCATTTATATATATTATGGTATACTTAATCCTACTGCCAATTATACATGTCATAATCTTATTTTCTTTTGATGTATGGAACACACCAAAAACAAACAGGTTTGAACTGGATCTGCTTGTTATTAAGAGTGCCACTTCTGTTCCAAAGCTCGGAAGCAGAGGATGTTAATGTGCTCTCCTGGTTTGCTTGCATTTTGTAGTCTCAATTTTGATTTTATTTTATTTTTTAAAATATTTTATTTATTCATTTTCAAGCAGAGAGAGAGAGAGAGAGAGAGAGAGAGAGAGAGAGAGAGAGAGAGAGAGAGAGCACCAGGGCCACCACCTTGTGGGTCTGACTTATGTGGGTCCTGGGGAACCAAACCCAGGGCCCTAGGCACCGGAGGCAAGTGCCTCAACCGCTGAGCCATCTCTCCAGCCCTGTGGTCTCAATTTTTAAAAAGAAAACTTTCATAGCATCAGTCAACCGTCCTTCATAAGAAAGTAGTCATCTGTCAAAATGTCATCTTTTGAAGAAATAATGCTCTGGAGTTAGATTAGCTGTTGGCTCTGATTGTATCTCTCAAAGCTCACACTGTTTCCAGACCTCAGCAAAGTTTGCTGCTGGAGGGACCTTGACATCTTGTTTCCAACTTGGTCTGAAGAGGGGCTGAGAGAACATTTTCAAATATGTAAAATGATCCCAAATACGTTGCTTGCCTCGGTTGGTTTGTTTATTCCTCTCACAGAAAAGAATCCAATCTTCAGTTCTCCCTGTTTTGCTCATTCTGACCTACCTGGGGGGCTTTCTGGCTCCTAGTTGGTTTTCTTTTCCTTCTGACCTTTCTAAGAGCTCAAGGATTCAAAGCCCTGGGCTGTTCTTACAGCAAAATCAATAAGTATGACTAGGGCAGTGAGGTGAACGGTCACCACACCACCTATTTAAGCTCCCATTAGTACAATTTTAGTTGCTAAGCATCATTAAAGAAGCATTCTCTCTCCTAAGCGTCTCACACCTCAAAGTCATGCAAAATGCTGGTTCATGAATTCTGATAAATGCCCATTTTGGGCATAGGACATCATGTTTTTCAATCAGTATGAGAACCTCTCAGGCAGCTGGTTGAAGTTAGGTGTAAATATTTAAAGCAACACTTTTTTTCCCCCCATTGGCAGCCAGGAAAAGAAAAGCTCTCAATTGTGGCTTTTGGCAAGTCCCATCATTAGCAATAACTAGAGTGTTTCTGGATGATGGTCAGTGTGCAAAGTGTTGTGTTAAGCTATAGAGCTATTGTTGAAAGATATTACGCATGTTGACAAGTCTATACAAAGGCCTTCATGTGCTGAATAAGCGGTCAGTTTGGAGGTCACCAAGAGGCTCCTTGTAGAGCTCCTGTCATAAAAAATAAATTAGCCGGCAAGTCTAACATACAACAATAAGTTTGGAATCAAAAGACCCACTGGAGTTAGAATTAGGTACAGAGAATCCAGGTATCAGCAGGAGGACCATGATTCACACTGACCTAGGTGAAGCGCCAGGACAGGAGAGCCCTGGGTTTGCTGTCTTCAGAGCTTGCAAAACTGTCATAGATTGATTGTATTTTATCCTTAGTTTCATTCATAATAAAAATGGGTAGACTGTCTCCCTACTGTCTCAATCTCTTAGAAACTGATTTGTTAAGCTCAATTTTTATTAGCTAATAACTTTAATTCCAATTTTGCCATATCTTATCTTATAAACTGACTTTCACACAATATATTAAGACTATGAATTGCTATCTTGTTTTACTTCTCAAAAACAGAGTTAAGATCTGTTTTCAAATAAAGTCATGGAGGTGTGTAGCTTGAAGAGAATGTGGAGATTCATTAGAAAGACAGACTTTGAGTAACTATTTGCACAATACAATATAAAAACATTTACCATTCATAATCTGAATATTTTAGGTGAGAGTGACATTTTGAGCTTTCATTATGCAAATAAGTTTGCCACCATTCTTTATTTCATTTTGTATGCAGAGACTTAGCTAACTTATTATGTGGTCAGGTGGTGCAAATTTAATTCTTTTACTCTGATATCATAAGTCACTAACTTCTGTCTTTTCATGATTATTTCTGTTCTTTGGTCAATGGTGTTATCTTTAGGATCGAAACAAGTTTTAAAATTTGTTTTATTGAAGGCATTAAAAAAAGAAATAACTGGATATATAGCAAACATCAATCTATGTAGGGCAATTAAAGAGTAAATATAGCTAAACGTGAAGCTATCTTAGAAATCCCCTCATAAACCACAGTATTGCCTCACATAAATTTAATTGGAATCAATCAATTTGTTCTCATTATTATTTAATGGCTATGCAGTGCAAAAGTATATGTAAGACTCTGGACAAAATGTAATTGTGTCTTGAAACCAATAAAATAGGGCTTATTTAGCATGTAATTCTTAGGAAGGCTGTTAGCATGGATCCATTATAAGTAGAGTGTTTTTTGTCTTGATATATAAATATGTTTATATTAGACAGGAATAGGCAGTTGTATCTTGGATTATAATTTAAAACCTTTTTGATCTTTCTAGAAATTGATAAACAAGAACAATTATATAATTTTAACTTGATACATTTCTATGACCAGGCAATTTTCTTCAAGTTAAGTTTCTCTATAAAAAAAAAAAAAGACTTCAGTCATTCCATTTTATTTTCAGAGCCACCCTTCCCACTAGCAAAGAAAAGAATGAGACATTCAAATCAACTATAAGTTCCAAAAGCCACTTAATAAATTATTAAAGCCTCCTTTCAAAAGTGCCTCAAAGCCATTGTTTTAAAAATAGTAGTGAATGTGAGAGAGGAAATTTCAACAGCTTGAAATGACATAACTGTTTCTCTACCTCAATGAGCATGAATGAAGAAGCTATAGGTAGGCATATTGTACTGTCAGCGAAAGGTGGCAGACGCATGGTGCTCACGGGAAAATTGTTCAAGATGCTGAGAATGGCAAGCTCTTCAACTTGAATGACTACGAAGATTTATAAAAATCAAGAGATCTTGAGAGTTGAATTTTCCCCCTAACTTATTCCTCATCAGGCAGACGCAAGCTACAGCAAGAAAAGTATCCTTTCAGAGGAAGGAGACCTCAGAGTCCTTCAGAGCAAACAGTAGCCCAAGGCAGAAAACCATGCCCACCCTGCTTAAGAGAGGAGAGAGGCTTTGCAACAGGCCTCTCAAAATACTTCCAGAAATTCAACAGTGTTAAGTGAGCTAGCTAAATAGGAGAAAAAGAAAAGTCCCAGACAACAATAGTGAATAAAGGGACAGAAATTAGCCACTGGTGAGGATTTTCCTGCTGAACTGTCTTCAGAGGTTAGGAAAGGACAGGGCTGCCTTATTCCAGGTCCCTTGCCTGCCTTCCTGCATGCAATACCTTCTCTGAGGCTTTTCTGTGCACCATCACTGTGAGCATTTCTCATGCACAGGCCTCTCTCTGGCACCACTTCCAGAAAATTGGCAGGTTTGGATTCCATGTTTTTCCATGTGGTGTGAATCTATACACATCACACATCACCACCTTACTATGTAGCTCAGGACACTTCTTATATGATGTCTCCAGAATAATCCAATTATCATCAACTCAGGGAGAAAGCTAGTAACAATAGAGTAATTCTATCAGGAGTTTTTAGCATCAAAAAATATAAACTGCTGTGTTTTGTGAATTTAAAAGCACACACAAATCCTCATAGTTTTTTTCAACATTCACTAAATCATGTTCCATTCAGTGAATTCATTAACTGCATGGCAAGGATTTAACAATAAAATTATTTCCTAATTTACTGTTTCTCAACTCAGAGGATGAATGTGCACTGTCATTTTTGTTTTGGGTACTGTTATGCTATTTCTCTTTACTGCACAGTGGGCATGGGCACTTGGCAGATACTCCACAGAAACACTTCCTGTTTTCTGACACAGGGTCTCTAAACATGTCTACTTTATTTTTATCTGAGTGCCTCCTGTTTACACTGGATAAGGCTTGTAGAACTTTCATTCATTCATTCATTCATTATTATATTTTGATTTTTCGAGGTAGGGTCTCGCTCTAGCCCAGGCTGACCTGGAATTCACTATGTAGTCTCAGGCTGGCCTGGAACTCATGGCAATCCTCTTATCTCTGATTATTGTTAAGTAGAAACTTTGCACAAGTCACGTGTTGGTACCTCCATTTCCCTTCTCCCTGCCCCTATTCCACTGTACCCCCCCCCACCGTGATTGCTGGCATGCTCCATAGAATGGAGAGCTATGAGCTGTGTGAGCAACAGTTCATCAGGTGGGGACAATGCCTTTGGATACCCACCCTCACCCCCACCAAGGCTCTCACAATCTTTCCACCCCTCTTACTCACAGTTCTCTGAGCCAGGGCCAGTGAAATGTAGGTCTTCTTTAGTGTTGAGCTCTCTGCAGCCTCTGGATTTCTGCTCTGGAATATTTTGAGGATCCTCAGTGTCTGTCTTCTTCACCCTGGTGCAGGTTGTCAGGTTGGCTGTGGGAGCAGCACTCTTGCTCATCTCCCCACTTCCTCTGTGGTTTCACCTGGGCCCTGGCTGAAGTGTGAGG
Organism: Zapus hudsonius; assembly: GCA_004024765.1. Taxonomy (NCBI): domain Eukaryota; kingdom Metazoa; phylum Chordata; class Mammalia; order Rodentia; family Dipodidae; genus Zapus; species Zapus hudsonius. The sequence goes on from PVHP010003541.1 coordinate 71,663, forward strand.
GATGGTTCATCTCCTGCCAGGGAGCCAACTATCCTTCCTGGTTCTTGTTGGTAGAATTACGTTGTCCATGATTCTCACTGCCTCCCTAGAGAGCTGGCTCTCCGTGAAAGCTTACAGAGCTTTCTTCAGTTAGTCCATATGCCCAGGTCTTTCCTCATTGAGGCAACTTTGTAAGTCATCTTAACAAGCCACTAGGACAGCTGGGCCCATGTTGTGTTTTGGGGCGGTGAGAGCAAAAAACAATCAGTGCCTATGTGAATATGTCTGGGGCAGGAAAGTCAGTACCGTTGGTGAAGTCACATGCGCTAGCCTCAAGGAGAGGCAGAATGTTGAGGCAGATGTGATTGGAAGTTGAGTTGTGCTATGGATGGGGCTATGGAAGAGGAGTTAATTAGCTCTTATTAATTGTGAGGTGCAGGGCTGGAGAGATGGCTCAGCGGTTGATGCACTTGCCTCTGGTGCCTAGGGTCCCGGGGTTCAATTGCCCAGTACCCACATATGTCCTCTATCTATCTACCTATCTATCTATCTATCTATCTATCTATCTATCTATCTATCTATCTATCTACCTACCTATCTATCTATCTATCTATCTATCTATCTATCTATCTAACTATCTATCTATCTATCTATCTATCTATCTATCTATCTATCTATCATCTATCTATCTATCATCTATCTATCTATCTATCATCTATCTATCTATCTATCTCTGTATTTCTCTGCTTGAAAATGAATAAATAAAATATTTTAAAAAATTGTGAGGTGCTGGGAAAGTCATTTCCTTCCCTCAAGACTGTTTTTCCATCTATGATTCTGGAATAATAATGAGTACATTCCATTAGTTGTTATAAATAAATAAAAAAAAGAGCATATAGTCACTGCAAAATGTTCATCACAGGACCTGATGAGTAACAGCGCCTCCTACTTATTGCAGGACTGCTTCTCCATCCTGCATCTCTTCGTGGTCTTCCTTTGCTGTCCTGCGCTGAGAGCACACCTTGACCTGGCTATTCTGGCCACCCATGCGTAAACACTTAAGAGCGGGGAAATGGGCAAAGAAAGGTTTGTGGCTTTTATTGCATCTGGATTTATGTGAGTTCTGGGAGTCGAACCCAGATTTTTAGGGTTTTCAGGCAAGCACCTTGTTGTGGTCAGCTTTCTAGTTGCTGCAAAGAAAGAACTCTAGCAAAAGCGGCTTGTGGAGGAATGGGTTTATTTGGTTTATGGACTCGAGGGGAGACTCCATCCTGGCAGGGAAAATGATGGCATGAGCAGATGGGTGGACATCACCTCCACCACAGCACTGCAAACAGTGGCAGGAAGGTGTGCCAAAAACTGGCAAGGGGAAGCTGGTTTATAACCCCATAAGCCCGCCCACAACAACACAACTCCAGCGAGGTTGTAATTCCTGAACTGCCATCAGCTGAGGATCCATCACTGAGAACACATTCATTTGTTTGTAGGGGACACCTGGATCAAACCATGACACACCTTCACCACTGAGCCATCTTTCCAGGCCCAGAATATATATTTCATGTATCATGTATTCCTTGAATGAATCTCTCTTTTGTCACCACTATTTTTCGTTGTGCTGCAATGAAAATGTCCCCACCCCACCCCAAAGAACCCCCCGACCTTCAGTGACCTCTACATCACAAAATTGCCATGGAAAAATTTTCTAGTCCAAACTGTACCAGCAACAATTGACCATACTCTCTTTAATTCCCATTTTCCGCCGGCCTCTGTAACTCACACCCTCAGGAGCTCAGAACTTGCCTCTAAATTGTCTCTCTTGTCCTTCCTGAAGTTCCTCCACTGTGTCCACCTATGTTTCCATTCTACTCTGTGTCCTGTCTGTGATTCAGTTACACCCATCATTCTAAACACCTTGAATCATGGGCTCTGTAATTAGACACAACTTCTTGCCAGGGATTTATATTGAGAATCTTCCCCCCACCCCGGGCTTCTCCACCCTGAAGGAGAAGCTAGATTCAAGACTGCTTCTTTTTAATGATTCTCTCCTTAGCCTGTCAGCACCACCTGTGAGCAGTGGCACACAGGGAGAACCCCCCCAGCCCACCCTTGTCCTCGTTCATTCCCTCTCTCCCGCCATCTGTTCTTTGCACTTCCCCCAGGACATCTTCTCTCCAGTCTTTCCCCTGCAATGCTTGTTTTCCCAGGAGTGTGATGTGTCTAAAATGCGCGTCTGTTACACCTTGATCTCACTGAACCTCAGGGCAACGTCTCAGTTTCTTAGTCTAATGTCTTCAGTCCTTTGCTCACAGCCCCTGGCCCTATTTTTACATTCAGAAATCTGACCAACTTATGTAAAAGACAATGTTATTTTGAGTTTTATGTTTTTTTTAAAAAATATCTTTATTTCAAAGAAAGAGACGGAGAGAAGGAGGCAGAGAGAGATAGGGAGAGAAAATGGGTGCCCCAGGGCTCCTAGCCTCTGCAAATGGACTCCTTCTCTATCTAGCTTTTCTTCATTAAGTTTTTATCATATTATTTAAACATTTTCATAAAACTTTTAGTGCTAGCATAACATTGTGTTATATATATTCCAATATTTAGTGTATCTCATAAATTTTGAAATTTGATAAATTCATAACTTTCTTTTTTTTAACAATTTGCTGTTTTATAAGGTATGGGAAATCACGAGGGTATCATGTACTGTGGACTCTAAATTAATTATTTTAGTTAAGACTTTAAAATGTAGAGACTATGAAAAAAGTCATCTATAATATCATCGATCTTAAAATAGTGATGGGATAGTAATTGGCAAAACATGATGTATGTGAAGATTTTATTAAAAAAAATGTTAAAAGTTAAAAAAATAAGTCTGTTTCTCAAGACCGAAAGGCAGTGTGACTGGCAGGGACAGAAGGTTCTGCCAGCAGAGGAACATAAATTAATGTCAATATAATCACAATTGTCTATCAAAAGATGAATTTGACAACAGCAAATACATTTAAAAAACTTTTTTTGTGTGTTTTTTTTTGGACTTGGCTTGGTGTGATGGATGGCCATGGTAATAAGTAAGAATGAATCTCCCAAGGGATCAATACATACAAGCATAACACAAGTCTAAAGTCCATTGTTAACAAATCTAAGACAAATAAAAGGAAAAAAGTGCTAAAGTTTGGATGGCTATCAGGCTTTTCATCTGCATGCAAAAGGGCTGGAGAGGTTGGACCCATTGCTTGGGGCAGATGATGAAATGCTAACAGGAACCAGAGACAGGCTATCAGGGGTGAGAATCAGTGCTCTGGAAAGTAGCGAACAGACATGGTTAAGAGGAAATTGACTCCCAAGATAAGCAAAATGATAGCAGGTAAACACTCAAACTTTTAATAAGGCTGTCGCTAGGTCCTTATAAATGACTTCTCAGGATACCGAGAAAACTTTGAAAATGGGATTCCTGGTCTATTGGTGACTGTCTTTGAGAAATCAAGCGAGGAAGTTCTCAGCAGTGTTTTCTTTCGTTTAAAGGGCAGATGTCAGGCTTACAAATTGGCTTAACAAACAGAATCTTTGCAAAATTCCAGAATTGTCCTTGAACATTTAGGAAAAAAAAAGGTAAGCAGACAGGATTGTGCACATGCCCTGAGAATAAGAAATGGGTTCTCTTAGATAAGACACCGCCCTGCCACAGCAAGGCAGGGATGTAGACTAGACGTCATGTATTTCAAACAGGGATCTGACAGTATCTTCAGCAATATCCTTGTTTACAAGGAGAGGTAACATGGCTAAGGGTGGAAGAAGTACTTAGCCATCGCTTTAATCTTGCTCAAGACTAATAATATACCACATGATTCTATTATCACAACAGTTATATCAAAATGACATACAGGGACTTTGGAAAGCAAATTTATCAAATATACACTTTGCAAAAGTCTTGTTGGGATACGTAATTGATTAAATTATTGAAGACTAATTTTTAAAGTTCAAAAGACTAGTAGTAGTAGTAGTAGACTAGGTGTGTGTGTGTGTGTGTGTGTGTGTGTGTGTGTGTGTGTGTGTGGTGTGCTAGGGATCACACCCAGGCCTCACTGGTGCTGCTCAAATACTTTATCATTGAGCCATTCCCAGTCCTGGCACTATTTTAAAAAGAAAATCCAGATATATATAAATCTTGTTTCAAGTTTATGATATTACTTGTCTAACTAATAGATGAAATAAAAATTAGGGGAATTTTGTTTAAGAGCATTTAGGGTGAAAGGTATCCAGGGAAATTAGCTGATCATTAGTTCACCATCTAATAAACAAATGCCCATTCCTGACTCTGTGTTTTATAGTCCATCTTACCAGCAAGGATGCCAGTCCATACCAGCAGGTAGGCCCGTGGTCCATAACACTATCCACTTCTCAACTGAATCAGGCATTTTGAAGGCGGGAGAGAGTCACACACTGAGGCATGACTTGTTGACCCCATCATACTTTCCCTTTAACTATTCCCATTTCACAGAAAAGAAAACTGGAGCTTACATTACATTATATTCTTGGCAGTCAGACCATAAGCACAATGCAGCAGTTTGAGTATAAAATATCCATAGCCTCATGTGCTTTTGATTAAACCTCATAATTAATCCCTAGCTGATGGAGCCTTTGAGAGGGGAAGCCTTGTTGGAGGAGGTGTGTCACTCGTCTTGAGGTTTATTAACCCAGCCCTAGAGTTCACCCTCTCTACTCCCTCCCTACTGATGAGAAGATGTGATGCTTGGCTGTCTCCTGCTATGCTTTCTCTGCCATGATGAAACTCCTCAAAGTAGTAAGTTGAAAACAAACCCTTTCTTTCCATCAGCTGCTTCTGGTCAGGTGTTTTATCCCAGGAACAAGAAAGTAACTGCTCTACAATAAAATGTGAACCTGATCTGACTGGCTGTAAGATGCATTAGCCACACTTCTCTACAGCAAAAATTCTCTCTGTATATTTATATAGAAGATCGGTGGTTGGCAGGGAACCTTCCAGAAAAAGGGGTGGAAAGGTTGTAAGGGCCACAGAGCAGGTAGGCATACCCTGAAGCACATACCCACTACCCTGTAAGGATTGACTGAGGCCTTCATTAACCCACAGTGAATACTTTAACCTCACTGAGGAGGGTGAGGGGACAATAGTGTATAACCTGCTATAATTACTATAAAATAAAACTAAAAAGAAATATCCAAATAAAAAGAAAGAGATCTGTGGTTGGTTGAATCTAATATACAGTATGTAGATATGGAACTATATTAGGCAGCATGCTATAGTTAACACATGCAAATATTGCTTAATGGCTAAATCTCGAAATTAATATGTCTGTTATATTGCATACAGTTTTTATAATCAGAA